>JBAMJV010007343.1:0-29789 GCA_037951105.1 Echinarachnius parma | reverse complement strand
TTTGTTTGTTTAATATTTAAACGGATATATACGGTATTGATATAATTTAGAATGCGAATCACGTATGCGAATAACTACTCAAATTCGTGATTTTTCGGAAATATGGAACTTTTAATTTGATAGAGTACTGAACCCTAGCTTCCATATTTTGGGAAGAATGGAGATCAGAGATTATAACCAGAGATAAACAAAAAATAGCTGGATACTTTAACTAAATATTGAACCAACATTCTGAATTGAATGCATCACTAGTTCTAAGTAACAAACCTTTTCATTACTACCCCTTTTTCCATATGTAATACGAATTGTATAATACTCTATCAAACTGCTTTTTATGACAATATGCTAACATTTTCTCACAAGTAAATCACTGGTTATCAGTATAGTGTAAATAGAAGTCGTAAAGAGGCATTTTTCTGCTATAAAAAAAAGAAAAGTGACCATTATACTATTTGCATCATGATCATTTGATAAATTTTGATATCGCAACTTTTGGTATTGTTTTTATTTTATTTGTAAAAGATAAGCTAATGAAGATAATTAGCATTGGGCTATATACTTCACTCACCCTCCTAAATATAAGATAATGAATATGATCATGATAAAAAACAATTTCCGATATTCTTTGCTTTAATGTTGTTTACTGCAGAAATTTACCATGAAGTTCACGAACGCGCTTCTTCTTTTTGTCATGATTTCATCCAACGTCATTGGGGCCATGTCCTGGCGTTATTGGCAGAGTAAGTTACCAACTATTTGCATAATTATTTTAGGTTTTAGAGTGAGAAGCAATTAATTTTGTTCATGCTACTAGGCCAAATTGTTTGTTGCCTACAATTCCAGTTCCTAATAGACAAAAAGGCATTTATTGGGCTGGACTCTGGCTTTTATATGGATGTTTGTAGTAAAATCTTTACATTTCTATTCATTTATTGAAAATTTACAACGTTGTAATTCCGACATTACAATTATAATCAAACAATTATGGAACTCAATAACTGCTTTTTCTTACTATTGCATGAATCCTGTCGAACAAATTTCCAGAGAGCTTTAAAAAAGTACGTGATGAAAATATTACAAATTAATATGGCTATGCACAAATAATTTATGTTGAATCTAAATGATAAATTATTTATGTTGTTTTATCAATGATGTTGATCTCCATGTATTTTCTTTATAATCTGAATTACATGGAATTTAGTCGTAATAATTATTGTATTATTATTGGGTTAGTATTGTATTTCAGGGAATATAATATATACTTTTCAATCTTTAATCACGATAGCATCAAAATGGAATCACAACAATGTTGTTTCGGGTTAACCTCTTGGAATGATCATTGATTCTATTTTGAATTAGGAGCACATGGCGTCGCAGATTGTGTTTGTTTGTTATTTAACCTTTTGTAATATTTAATATCTATATTTTGTTGTACATATCATATGATTACAGGTGATCCGTATACTTGTGGATATCCAGGGCCTATAAATGATGAAGGAGTGTCCGTGCAAATCGCAAGAGGCAAGAATGCAACAAATTACGCCTGGCCATGGATGGTCCATATGACTATAATCGGTAAAAATGCGAGTTATGTGATTGAATGTGGAGCATCGATCATCGATCCCAACTGGGTTATTACCGCTGCCCACTGCATGTGAGTATGTTCATACTTCCAAAATGCATAATATGCAAGACATGATTTTTACTAGACCGGCGTATTATTGGCAGAAGCGATCGAGCTGCAGCCGTGAGCCGATATTTCAGATCAAGTGCACACACGTTTGCCGCACTCGTGAGCAGTGGTGTAGCCTCTATACTTGGGGCTGTGGGTGGCGGGGCGAAGGTGGGGAGGGGGCACCAATTAAGAGCCTTTCATTTTAAAGATCATTGTAAAGATTTGGAAAAACCTTTTTGAAATTGACTATATTGAGCAATGACATTTTCAAATAAAAACACCTATTACCAACCAGAGGCGCGTCAATCCGTGTTTTCGATTGGGGGGGGGGGGGGGGGGGGGGGGGGGGGGGCAACATTTTCCGGAGTCATCCGTGGGAGAGCTAAAAGCCCAATAGTTGCACGCACAGAGTTTGAAGACGGGGGGGGGGGGGGGGAGGGGTGGGGTAAACATGACGCCCCAGAAGCTTTTGGGTTTTAGCAGTTTATAACTTTTAACGTATATATTGTATAGAAATACAAAGTATAAATTGTTCTGTAACACAAATGTTTTATATAGCGCACATTGAAATTGTTTTGACGGGTTTAGTAAAGGGGTTACCCACATTAGGGGCCTTATTGGGTGTTCAGGGGCGGAGCCCCCGAAACTTCTGCATTGTACACATTTACGTTTTAGGTTTGATAATATAGGGAATAACTGGCAAATATATTCGTAGATTATTTTTAAAGGGCATATAGAGGAAAATTGAATGGCAAGTTCCGTAGTACTCTAACCGGGGGTCCGGGGGTGAAGCCCCCATATCCCAAACCGTATTTTAGCGCTCATGCAGTAGCGAGAAGCCTTGCATGGGTCATATCCGGGCTCTAAGCCCCTTTTATAAACTTGTAGAAAATCAGCAATTTGAAACTCTCTACTAGCTGTGTGTTTATAATAATTATAAAGGTGTGACATTTTGACCGGAATGCCGAGCGATTAGCGAGTTATCTATACAGTCGGCATACCATTTATGGGTGGGGAGCAGGGGTCGACTTTGAAGGGGCCCCAGTAGATGGTCTAGGGGACGGAGCACCCGCGGACTAAGAACTTAGGCAATTACCTACTCCTCGTTTTCAATCAAATGAAACCTAGATTAGACCAATGGCATACCCTTTGCTCGACCAGAATATACAAGATCACTACACTAAGTTCCGTCTTTCCGAATTCAAAATGAGTATTCCAATCTGCTCTGCGTTTAACGCTTGTTGACATAATAAAAGATGTACTATTTTGAATTTATGATTCCTTCTCTGTATCGGTGTTGTATAGATCATGAAAGGTTATTTCATGGTTTACTTCATGCGCGTTTGAGAAATTGCATTACATTGCCCAAAACATTTCGGAAGAGTTTTTGAAAAGTTTTAATCCGAAAATAAAATGGGGTTCGTTAATCCGAAAATTAAATGAGGTTCGTTAATCCGAAAATTAAATGAGGTTCGTTTATCTGATAATCAAATGAGGTTCGTTAATCCGAAAGGTTCGTTACGAACCCCATTCATTTTCGGATTAACGAACCATGTTGCATTTTCGGATTTACGAACCTTATAATCATTTTCGGATTAACAAACCTTCGGAATATCGAACCCGATTTCATTTTCGAATAACGAACCTTCGGAATATCGAACCCTATTTCATTTTCGGTTAAACGAACCTTCGGAATAACAAACCATCGGATTAATGCAACAAATGGTCGAACCTTATTTAATTTTCAGATTAACGATCCTCCAAGTATACGAAATGTGTGTGTTCGGAAAAACAAACCTTCGGAATAACGAACCGCACCCAAATCAAAACCCATTTCATTTTCTGTAACCATAGGTCAAACAGCAAAATATAAGAGAAATGAGAAAGATCAAGGTGATTATAGGTTGAATTTGGGAAAGTTTATAATTCGCTATAACCAAAAAGCAGTCAACCATCCAGACAATTCTAGTATAATGTATAATGTCTGTATAAGGGGTAGTTCAGTTTTGGTAAAGAGGGCGCTTCACGAAATAATTGTTAGTGAGATAATGAAAAACTGAGTGTAAAATTTGAAAGAGTATACAATTTTAATGGCAGAATAAACTTTATTTAATCAAAATCCGTTCAGAAACGGCTGAAATATGAATAAATATATCCGATCGTAAGAAATCTGGGGCCCAGATAAATGCTTACACTTATTCAAAACTTTTCAAAACAAGTTTTAAAATAGTTGCTGATGAGTGATGATCTTTATAATTAATCATTATTTCAACAAAACATCACATAAATAATTTTGTATTAAAAATGGTTGAAACCAATGTGTTTTTTTTTAGATAGTGCCCTTTTGTGTTTTAATGGCTCTTTTTTTTCTTTTCTTTTTGATAACAGGCTTTTTACTAATAGCCGTTTGTAATTTTCTATACCTTTCGAGCATGGTGGAGTTATAACTATTAGTTTGTAGTGTTATTGTGCAGGTGTTGGTTACTAAAGCTCAGCCTTATCAAAACTGTACTACCCATTTAATTCACTACAAAGAAATATATACACGCTTAGACGCCTGAGATATATTTTGCTCATCGAATTCCAATATCATGTTTACATTTTCTCCGTTAAAATTGATACAGAGAACCTGAAGCCGATTACACATTCCGCGCTGGGTCAGTTGATCTGACTCAAAACACCAACTACACGCAAAACAGGACAGCTTTTGAGGTCTTCGTTCATCCAGATTACAATGACGACACTTATGAAAACGACATCGCTTTGATAAACCTGACAGAGCCGTTCAATATTACTAAAGACCATGAGGTGAATACCATCTGTCTACCGACCGAGGACATGGCAGACCACTTCGAAGCAGGAGATAGCGTTATTGTCACTGGCTGGGGAGAAGACCAGAAAGGTCTGTATTCTCCATTGCTATTATATGTTAGGTATAAGATACAAAAATGAGGTGAATGAGATGCGATAATATACATAGTAAATCAATTATCCTTAATAGTTTGGAAGGACAATGCACATGACTGTCGTATAAACACGCTATACTAAAGAGTAATATATATCTAATTAGGATGAATGAAATGTACATTTTATCATTTTTAAGCACACATGGCATAACTCCGGTTGTTTTTAACTTTTAAGGCAAATATGATAATCATTTGCAATGTATTCAATCAATTAGTATCGTCATATATTTTATTAAATAATATCGCTGCACATAACATTGTAATGATTCATATTTTATGTAGCATACAATCTTGAAAAACAATTCTTACCTTCTTTCATGCATTGTAAATCTTTAAATAGCCCAGTAATTTGCATTAGGAAATATAGATTTAGTCTTTTAGTCATGATGCCTTTTCGCTTTTGTAATCACTTAATTTATTAATTGAATTGACCTATAAAACAACAATATAATTGACTGTCTTTTGTTAGTGATGCTTAATTCGTGATGATATTCAGGTATTTTATGATTTATTTCATCAATTATTGTATAAGTATATCAACGTTTCTTTATATCGTGAATTCATTAATGTTATTTCCATGTTTGTAAATAGTGTTGTAAAAGATGCTGCAATTCAGCTTTTAGCTGCGAATGTGACATTTTGTTGAATAAATACCATTATTATTATTATTATATTATGTGGTTTCAATCAAATATTTCATATTCAGAGGGTGACCAGGACATATTACAGGAGGCGACTTTACAGATTGTCAATCATACGTTTTGCAACGAATCCTGGAACAAGAAGTTAAATGCGAGTATTGCCACAGGCACGATCTGTACTTATGGAACCCTGGAAGATCCTCAAACATGCTCGGTAGGTTACAGATTGATCATTATAGACAAATTATAGCAGTACATGTATTTGGAAACGCCCCACACGAAATAATGCCTGCACGCTTTCATTTTGGGCCAAGAAACCGCCTATATATTTGAGTTATTTGCAATTCATTCTGATCGATACTGCCGACATACACCCTGCTTGTAATTGCTTTACAAGCACGGCATACGTGCTTGTCAAGCGCGTACCCATAGCTTCCCAGCACGACGGAGAGGGGCGAACAGACGGTGAATTTAGGCCCAAACTGCAGCGGCGTACATGAAAGTTTCAAGTGATATTCCTGTATTTAACGATACTAATTCTGATTTGTACACACAAATCCCCTTTTAAAAACTACCGTGGGCCCAAAAAGAAACTTATATTTTTTACATGATCATATCTCCTGTTCATCAAAATTAACCAAAATGAGATTACTTGAATACTTTACTCTAAACACTTTACACTTTACTCTAAACACATGTCAGTAACCAAGCAGTTGCCAAACTGTCACAACAGTAAAAAACACTGTCGTGGAATAACTTCCGGGACCACATGTCACAGTAAGGGACAATCCATCTGCTAATGCACACACTCAGAGCAGCTCTACATGAAGAGAGGAGCAATCACCCCCAAACCACTGTATCAGAAACGCGAAGCAGATGCACCGAATGCTTCTACACTGGGCCCAAAAAGAAACTTATAATTTTTCACATGATCATATCTTAAAATCCTGTCCATCAAAATCAACCAAAATGACACACCGGATTACTTAATTACTCTACTCTAAACATATGTCAGTGGCCAAGCAGTTGCCCAACTGACACAACCTCAAAAAGCACTGACATGGAACAGCTTTCGGGACCACATGTCACAGTATAATGGACAATCCGCCTGTTAATGCACACACTCAGAGCAGATCTACAGGACGAGAGGAACAATCTCACCAAGCCTGTATCAGAAACCTGGTAGACATCACGTGTAGGAGATGCACTGAATGATTCCAAGCACAAGTCATGGTGGACACACCCACTATTGATGTCTGTGTTTGGGTAACTGACATTACCTTCATTTCAATTTGTTTTGACTTCCTCATCTGCCTTAAACTCTGTTGCCGAAATGTCAAGACTGTGACATGTGATACAGCCTAAGGGCATGATTTTGCATTGAAATAGGCCATCTGGTGTTACAATGGCTGAAACTTATTTTGCTCGGTCAATCAGTTTGTTTGTTTCGTATGACATGCACATTCTATAAATTCAAGTCCAAGCTTTTCAGCAAGGTCAGAGCAGCATCTGTTGTCGGATGAATCACCTCAAAGCTATCAGGGAAACATCGGAGGAGAGGGCAGTCATTTACCACATGCTGCACTGTCTGGTCTGGATTCCCGCAGTCACTTGCAGGGCTGTCTTTCATTTTCCATCGATGGATATGATGGGCTGACCTTGCATAGAGTATTCTAATCAAAGTCACCCATTGCTTTCTGGGGAGGCAGAGGCCTGCTGGCTATGACGTAGGGTCCTGTACAAGCTTAGTCTTGATTAGGGAAGTGGATTCCGCCCATGTTTTGCCTTGCATGGGTGTTCTTATCCTGTTCAGAGTCACCCATTGCTTTCTGGGGAGGTTGAAACCTGCTGGCTCTGACCATGGACCCTAGCTCTGACGTAGGGACCTGTACAAGCTTAATCTTGATTAGAGAAGTCGGATTCCGCCCAGGTTTCTCCTTTTAGATCGAACTCTTCTAGGGACTTCGCATAAGACCAAAAGGGTGTCCGTGATTTAAGGCGCATGTTGGGCATTTGGGAAGGTTCCCTAGGTCCTCATGGATAGGTAGGTCTGGGTTGGTGGAAGTGTGGTGTATATAGTTCCTTGCGCATGATTTCCTGTCTACGTATTCGATGGGGAGCAATGTGGGAGAGAGCAGGTAGCCATTGAAGAGGTGTTGCCATTAATTATTCTCATTGCTGAGTTTAAGATGACATCTACCTTCTTGTTATGGCAGCTTTTTGCCCACACTTGTGAGCAGTACTCTGCAACAGAGTACACTAGTGATATGCATGCTGTTCGGTGAGTGTCGTAATTAGTACATTGAAATCGGTGGATTTGGTAGCTAATGCGAGGTCAATTGCATAGGCAAATTTCCTGGAAGTGGTCTCCGGCATGTCGCTTACATAAATGATGAAAGCATCAAGGCCAAGACAGATCCTTGATTGAGGCCGTCGTTGAGGGTTCTAGCCGAGCTTGTTTGTCCTCCAAGTGAAACTCTGAATATTCTGTTGCTGAGTATGGAAGCGAGGATGCGCATGGGTGTTAATTAGACTGGGCGCTATCATATGGCTGCCATTGGTTAGTATGCTCCTGGGGGAGTTGAGATGGTGCGCAAGATAAGTGTGCGGGTTTGACTTGTACCTGATGACCAAGGGTAATAATAAAGCGCACAGGGACATGCAATTGTGCTTATGTGTTATGCACTATATAAAAGTGTTTCATTATCAAACCTGCTAATGCGACCACCTGTCTATAGCGACCACCTGCTCATAACGACCGCTCTCTGGTCCCCCCGTGAAAAATCATGTGTTAAACGACCTGCGTAATGCGACCACCTGCCTAACGCGACCAGCGACCACCCCATTTGGGTCCCGGCGCACGTTTAAACCTGTGTATAGCGACCTAAAATAGCGCTTGAGCGACCAAGGCACCAAGAAGTTTGCCTTTGGACGCTCAAGCATCCAATTCTGACCATGTTAATGCAAAACAAAAACAATTCATTAAAAAGGCCTAATCGACACCAAGTGCTTCAGACTCATAAACAAAGATTATTCGTTCCCTTCAATTCAGTACCTGATGATGATCCTGAAATGCGTCACACAAAGACAGTTCACTCAACATCACAACCGAATTTGATATTTGACATTTGACAAAAGTAATGTAATAGCCTAGGCGTGGTGTTTCCCCATGTTTCTAATTATGTTCAATGATAATCCGTGTTACGACCAAACGATGCATCTTGACTTCAGAATTATATAGAAAACACTTTATGAGCATGTGCAGGTGAATCACTCTAGTCTGTTGATGAGTAAATAAATTGACACATTTTGCAATTTCAATTTCACGTATAAAACTAAGATAATCGTACATGTACCAACATGTAATATCATTTGAAATGTAATGCCAATTCATGTATAGTTTCAATTTTTGTTTTGGTTATACATGCAAAAAAACACTTGAATAAACTACTAACACGAGCGTGTACCGATGCCATTTAATTACACATGTGCATATGGGCATGATAGCATGCGACCAGAAATTCAAAATGGCGGCCTACCTGTCTAATGCGACCACCTGTCCATAGCGACCGCTTTTCGCCGGTCCCTTGAGTGGTCGCTATAGACAGGTTTGACTGTATTATCGTTGTCTGACACTTGAAGATGCGAGAGGCTTTGAGCAGCAGGCCACGTCTACATACAGTGTCGTAGGCTAATGAAAGGTCAATCACTGCCACATCTGTTTTAAGATCGCGCTAGTATCCTGCCTCGATGAAGGTAGTAAGGGCTAGAACTCGATCGGAACAGCTCCTTTTTGGTTTGAAGCCTGCTTGCTCCTTTGGTAGCACAGGTTCTACCAATGGGCTGGAACAATTAGAATGTGCACAGAAGAGAGATGGGACGGTAGCTTGCAAGGTCGTTCGCAGGTTTCACTGGTTTAAGGATCGCAATCACTTTTGCCTCTCTCCAAGCAGGACCTGTCTTACTCAAAAGGGTTCTAGAACATTATTTTGTCCTATACAATGCATTTCTACTGTTTTCCAGAAACATCAATATCTCTGTGTGATTGAATAACAATCTTTCTGATTACAATACTGACATCCAATAGAGGTAATTTAACAGGTGTGTACATGACTATAGGCATTAGGGCGTTCCTGCGGCGGCCGTAGGTTTTTTGACAAATATATAATGTAGGTAGCCGCAAGGCGCCCGCAAGGGACACCATGCGCGACCGTGCGGCCGGACTGACGCTACCGCTATACGCACCTGTGTGTCTAATTGCTACGGTGAACCTAGGTTTGTGACTCATTAATCAACATGTTGATTATGGGAACCGGATGGGCTATGTACAAAGTCTATGGGGATTTTAGAATCTCGTAGTGAACCTTACCAACAATTTGTACACTATTATCATTTTGCAGGGTGACAGTGGCGGACCGCTGGTGGGACTCAGTAAATACAACACAACCCAATATTTTCTGGTTGGTATTGTGAGCTTTGGGGAAAAAAACGTATCTTGTGGAAAGGAGACTATACCCGCAGTAAATACACGAGTCACCGAGTATGAAGACTGGATTCGAGATACTATCTGGGAAAAAGGTAGACTATGCATTTTGTTGACGTAATTATACATGTTATATATGTATTTTGTTTTACTCACATGTTTATTTATTTATTTGCTTAAATTTGACTCTAGTCTCTAAGATTTTTTGAATTAAATGGACACAAGAACAAGAAAAGGGGGCTTCCACTGGAAACGAACCCGAGTTGTCCGGATTGTTAGACCGGTGCTCTGACCACTAAGCTAGAAACTATTAAAAACATTGTAAAAAAGCGGCCGTTTCCTAAAACCCTTTTAGGGATAGTTGAATTGAAAGTTGATAACTGAATTTTAGTAACCACAACCTGCACCATTACATTACAAACTAATAGTTATGACTCCACCATGCTCAAAAGGTATCACACACGACTAAGTACGAAGCCTGTTGTATGAAACTTCAAGAGGGCGCTTTCTATAAACTCATTGGTTTCATCCATTTTTTATAATTAATTGTGCATGTGATGTTTGGTTAAAATAATTTTTAAATAAAAAGATCATCAAAAACTATTTTAAAACATCAGATAGGACGTGTAGTCTTTGTTTTAGAGCGCGTTCAGTGAGACCATGTCAGGTTCCTATTTTTAGCTCATCCGGCCCGAAGGGCCCGATGAGCTTATGCCATGCCGTGGCGTCCGTCCGCCGTCCTTCCGTCCGTCCGTCCGTCCGTCCACAGTTTTCAAAATGCTTCTTCTTCGTTATTTCTCAACCGATTTTGATTCTGATTGTTTCATAAGATAGGGCTAGGAGGGGGATTTAAAACTTCTACACAGAATCGTGAAATTCATTATCTATGGTAATTTATGCAAATTTATTCAAAATCACAAAAAATGCTTCTCCTTCATTTCTCGACCGATTTTGATTTGGTTTGCTTTATCTGGTAGAGCTAACTTTGGTACACTAAACTTCTACACAGAATTTTGAATTTTTTCTCCATTCATTAATTATGGTTATTTTAAATTTTTTAATTTTTTGATTTTTTTAAATTTAATTTTAATTTTAATTTTTTAATTTTTTTAAATTTTATTTATTATTATTTTTTTTAATTTTTTTAAATTTATTTATTTATTTATTTTTTATTTTATTTTTTTAAAAATTTTTTTAATTTATTTATTTATTTATTTTTTATTTTATTTTTTTTAAATTTTTTTTTTATTATTTATCAATTAATTTATTTATTTTGTATTTATTTTTTTTTTCCCATGTCCCTTCCGGGGCGTCAAATGTATATTTTGTTCACTCTAATTTTGTTTTATTTTATTTTTATGTCCCTTCCAGGGCATCAAATTTTTATTGTTTTGACCAGTTGATAAGTGTACCACATGAAATTTGCGATATTTGATGTTGCGAGATGGCGCTACGTCATTGACGTTCTGGTTGTCAATTTTTACCAAGTCAGTGTGTGATAAATGAGACTTACTGCCCGTCATACTATTGACCGATTCAATGGTATGTAGGGCAATAAGTCTCATTAATCAGGCACTGACTTGGTAAAAATTGACACCCTATCGGTGGACATGTTCATTTTGTTACTTTACTTTGGGAAGTGCCCCGTTCCGTTATTTATGGGCCACCCTGTATAGTCCTTTAAAGTGTTGAAATGGATGAGGCTTCACATATTTGTTCAGTCCTTGAAATATAAAAGTGGAATTTTAGACTTTTTTTGGAATCCAGGAGCACAAAATAGCATGTCATGTTTATACCATGTCGATGCATCAATTTTAGAGTGACCCTTTCATAATTTGTATTAATTCTTGGACGGAAAAGAGTAAAAAAGTGACCCTACACAAAAAAATCACTTACCCAATGTGACTTGAACCTACGGCTCTACGCACCACTGACCTAGAGGTCAAATGAACAAAATGAACATGTCCATCGGATAGGGTGTCCTTTCCAATGAACAACGATACCAAGAAAAGTAATTTTGGACGTGTAGTCTTTGTTTTAGGGCGCTTTGAGTGAGACCATGTCAGGTTCCTATTTGTGTCAATTTTAGACTTAGACCTAGAGGTCAGTGCTATACGTACCGCGATTCAGTCATGCCTTTGGAAGATATGCACCAACCACTGACCCAATAGCTATTTCTGCCTGCCTAGTGGGGTTTTAACCCTTAGGCCAAACAAAACAAAATGTTGGATTGGAGTAACGGGCAACCACAAATTAGGGTGCGTAGGTAGGTTTTTTTTTTTTCTTCAGGATTCGCACATATAACACACACATATCACATATCGCAATTCGAAAACAAAAATCCGAAAAACCTTTAGGGTCGGTAGTATTTTTAGGGTCGGGCGGGTGGGTTACACCAATCCAACAATGTATTGTTCATGGCCTATTTTTTAGTAACGTTCTCATTTTCTTACTTTGGCTGACTATCTTTGATGAATATTCATTAAGACCGGCCCGAAGATCGTTGACAAACGGCTAGATATACTAATTATACTGGATCCTTGTAGGAATGTAGGTGCAGCTGGCGCTCTTGATAATAGGCTGTTTTCGCAAATGCGACGGGAGCGCTGAATACGCAGAATTGAATCAGCTGTGACCGTCTCCGTACTCTGGCTACCGTCGTGATCTTTTTGAAGTTTCGCAGTGAAGAATACGCGGAACGTCTCATGCTCGAGTAATTAAGCGCGCTGATTGGCTGACCCATTGAAGTATGGGCTGACCGCGCCGCTCCGTACTCGCTCTACTCCTGACGCTAATTTAGCTGACTACCGTTGTATGTTTGGACGATACGCGGAAATTTTCGCACTGAGTGCGACTCCCCGCTGAGATTAGCGTACTATAGAATGCTCCCGTCACATTTGCGAAAAAAGCCTAGTACTGTGATCCAGTACCGCTTATGATCAAACATTTACAGTATTTGGGGTCTTACTCAGTATAGATTTCCTGTTTTTCTGAACAATACATAATTGCATGCGATTGATTCATTTTCAGCAGCAATAACAACAACAACAGCACCACCAACAACAAGGACAACGCCTGTAACAACACCTGTAACAACGCCAATGACGACGCCAATTCGAACACGTTAGTACACGTAGTGTTTTTCTAATTATTTTAACTAGGTGGCATTTACATTAGATCTGCATGCTTGCACATAAGTATGGCATATACATCTCAGTATGCAGCTAGCATGAGCGAATTCACGCACATGTGACGACCCATGAATCAGAATTTTAAAAAAAAGTAGGGAGAGATTTTTAGTATTTTGGGATCTTAAAATCAATGTAACTCCACGAAAAGGAGGGTTCAAGCAGTTTGCTTCGGTAAGATCTTAAATGACACTCCTTTTCATATATAACATCAAACAGTTGAATTATTGGCAAAAGGTGGACATGATAATTATGCACATAAATACCAACTCATTTCCAATTATAAAACAACCCAATATTTTTGTTTGGCATTGTGAGCTTTGGGGACAATAAAACTTGTGGAAACAAGATTGTACACACACGAGTCACCGAGTATGAAGACTGAATTCGAGATAATATCTGGGGAAAAAGTAAACTATGCATTTTGTTGACGTAATATTATATATGTATTTTTTTTACTCACATGTTTACTTATTTATTTGCTTAAATTTGACTCTAGTCTCTAAGATTTTTGAATTAAATGGACACAAGAACAAGAAAAGGGGCTTGGTACGAACAGTCACGTCACGTTCACGTTCACATCACGTAAACGGTTCTGTACCTTTTGTGAAACAGGTCACCCAAATGTACGAAGTGTAGGGTAAAGTGACCCAACAATTTGTCGTTTTCCATGCCGGTAAAACTCGAAGTGTCGCGTTAACCAAATCGTGACGTGAGCGTTTAATCAAGATTTTTTAAATTGCAAACGCTTGTTACTAAGACTAGACATACACGCACAAAGAGATTTAAAAATGTCGACGAAAATGCCGATACCCCCTTATCAAATCTTTTCAATCATTATGTTTATAATATGTACGTGCATAATTCAGAGTAATCTGAGACGATAATATGCAGTTCTGTCATTTAGGTAATGTACAACCATACCACTTGCATTATTTGTCTTGTTATTGGAGTATTTCTAAAGACGTGTCGAGCGTGGATTTTGGCAAATGTTGATTTCCAGCTGAATTGCTACACCAGCGACAGGACAATTCAGTCGCATACGCCTGAAGTTCCCGTGCTCGACGTCTGCGCGTACTGGCCCTTAATAACGGCGTTGTATGCATGCCTGTGAAAGTGAGTGAGTGAGTGATGAGTGAGTGAGTGAGTGACTGGCAGCAGTGATCAATGAGTTTAAAAGTAATAAAACAATGATTTGATTAATAGTGTTTATTTATGGTTATTGAATCGAGTCAATCTATAAGTCAGTCATTTAATCTAATAAACAATCAATTAATCAGTCAATCATTATAATGAAACAATCACACCAACCAATCAATATTAAATAAATCAATTAATGTATTTGACATTCGAACTAGCTACTTGTAGGCAGTGGCGTACCCAGGATTTTTTCAAGGGGTGGGTGTAGGGGGGGGGGGGGGGAATATTTCGTCAGACAAATTGAAGTAAGCGGGGGGAGTGTGGGTAGGGGGTGTCCGTAGAAAATGACCGCAGCCGAGGACGAGACCAGGACCGGTCACAAATTTCGAGGCCGAGACCAAGACATTTCTTGAATTATGTAAGGGGGTGGGGATGGGGGTAGGGGGTGTCCAGCCCCCAGGCCTGTGTACGCCTATAATTGTATATTACAGTATAGGTAGGACGGGTTCGTTCACGATTAAATTTACCGAGAATTAGTCTCTTCTCAACGACAATTCACATTAATTTGTTTTACGCAAGCGCCAATTTACGTGAGCTTTCATGAATTGCATATACAATAGTATATCTACAAACTGTTGGGTCACGTAACCCAACACTTCGTAGATTTGGGTGACCTGTTTCACAAAAGGTACAGAACCTGAACGTGACACTTCGTAGATTTGGGTGACCTGTTTCACAAAAGGTACAAAACCTTCACGTGACCTGAACGTGAACGTGACGTGACTGTTCGTACCAAGCCAGAAAAGGGGGCTTCCACAGGAAACGAACCTAAGTTGTCCGGATTGTTAGACCGGTGCTGTGACCACTAAGCTAGAAACTCTTAAAAACAGTGTAAAAAAGCGGCCGTTTCCTAAAACCCTTTTAGGGATAGTTGAATTTCGGTAATGAGAGTACGGTACAGTTAGTCAAACTGAATTTTAGTAACCACAACCTGTACCATTACGGGACCATTACATTACAAATTAATAGTTATGACTCCACCATGCTCGAAAGGTATACAAAATAACACACGACTTAGTACAAAGCATGTTGCTGTATGAAACCTCAAGAGGGCGCTTTCTATAAACTCATGGGTTTCATCCATTTTTTATAATTAATTGTGCATGTGATGTTTTGTTCAAATAATTTTTAAATAAAAAAATCATCAACAACTATTTGAAAACATCGGATAGGGTGTCTTTTCCAAACAACGATACCAAGAAAAGTAATTTTGGACGTGTAGTCTTTGTTTTAGAGCGCTTTGAGTGAGACCATGTCAGGTTCCTATTTTTGTCAATTTTTACCAAGTCAGTGTCTGATATATAAGACTTACTGCCCGTCATACTATTGACCGATTAAGCCCATTCTCTCGGCACCGCTCGGCACACAGCTGATTGCACACTAACAATGGCGCGCGGAATAGTCGCGTGTTCAATAGTATGTAGGGCAAGAAGTCTCATTTATCAGGTCAGGTCAGATGATCTCTCTTGCTACCGGTAAACATGTAACCCGGTACCACCTGCCACATGGTCGACACATTGGCGACTAAACCGAGGCCCTCCTCTGAAGCATGAGGCAGGGGCGTCGATCCTGGGGGGGCAGGGGGGGCGGTCGCGCCCCCAATGAAAATATTGGGGGGGGGGGGGCGAACATATCATTTCGCCCCCCAATAATTCCGAAAATGAGGAAGAAAAAAATCGAGTGATACATTGCCAAAGAGGGGAAAGACACATTTATCAATAATTAATCTTCAAAAAAGCCGTTTTTTAGTTTGAAAATGACTGTAAATCTCTTTTTTGCCGCGCGCTTCGCTCGCATACAGTTTCTCATATTGCAAGTTTCATTTTGGTTGCGGGAACTCACCTTTCGAAATGTGTTGGGCAGTGTAATTTCTCAAACGCACACCTCAAACGAAGTTTATTAAACCCTCATCTATAGATAGCACACCGTCACAGAAAATAAAATAATCTGAAATATATCTATTAGTCGATTCGGTCCATATGCGCTGAACGCAAATCAAATTGGAATATCATGTCCCCCCACATTTGAAAGTGGAGGAGATTGTCCCCCTCCCTTTGTCATTATAATGTTTGGTTCCATACTTATATAAGTGAAATTTCTGTCTCAGGTGTGCACCAAATCGCACAATTTCACGCCCAAAAATACAAAAGCTCCCTACTGTGGGAGGGGGACACCCCCTCCCACACCCTCCCCCGCTCGGTCGCTTCGCTTCCTCGCAATGTCTCTCCTCCACTTTTGAGAAGTTGTTGACGCCCTTGCTTAGTTTCATGGGAGCCCAATGCCCTAGACTATATCGATGGCTCTATAGTATACAGGATCACGTGGATCCATCTCATGCAAGGCTCAATCTTTTCCTCGCTATGCCCTTTAAAAAATACGTTACGAGTAGGTTCACTATTTTATACAATTTTAACACCCATGATAGGAGTTGCACATGTCTGAAATCTAAAAGCTTCCGGGGGCTCCGCCCTCTGGACCCCCATTATTGTCCCCAAATGTGGGTGCCCCCCCAAAGTCAGGTCTTCGAGCCATCAAGACACTTTCAATGAGCGCATAATAAAAACTTCCGGGCATGCCAATGTGGGGCTTTTAGCTCTCTCAGTGGTCACTCTGGAAAATGTTTCAAATTTCGCCCCCCCCCCCCCCCCCCCAATCACAAAAACGGATCGACGCCCCTCGCATGAGGAGGGGGTGCTGGACCTCCTGTTAGAAGAAAGAACCAAAATCTGACTTAAGAGCTCCTTTAGATCCGACAGGAGACCAAGGAGCTCATTCAGCCTCTACCAATTCACCTTGCCAGTGCGGCAGAGTAGGCAATTATCCTTCATCAACATGGAAACGAGACAAAGAAGAGGTCGTAATGCCCAAGGCCAAAACGGGCCCAGCTCTACAGGCACTGGTAGAGCTAGGAAACCGGCGAATGGCGATACTTCTGGTGCCAAGCCAAAGTATGACGAGTTGGGTCCAAAGCCGCAAGGACGAGTCAGCTCTGAGAAAGGTATCATCAGGAACCACACAGATTTATGTATTTGCACTTATAATATAAGGACACTAAGGTCAGAAGAAGACCTAGACACCCTCCTTGAAGAAATAGAGAATGTGAAGTGGCATATTATAGGACTCGCAGAAACAAGAAGACCACCAAACCTCATTAAGTTAAATAGGTGTGGCCACACATTGTTTACTACCTCTGCAACCAAAAGAGGAAATAATGGAGTAAGATTTCTGGTTAATAAGAACATTGAAAGTAATATACTGGAGTATAAAGAAATATCAGACCGAATGGCATATTTGAAATTACAAATTAATAAGCAACACACAACGAAGATTATTCAAGTCTATGCACCCACTTCAGCTCACGACGACGAAACAGTAGAAGATTTATACACTGACATAGACCGGATAATGGCAACGGAAAATACATCCTTCACTATACTCATGGGAGACTTAAATGCAAAGATAGGAGTGAGAAAAGATCAGGAAGAGAATGGTGTAGGTCCATTTGGGATAGGTGACCGGAACGAGAGAGGGGAAAGGCTTCTAGAATATGTTGCAAGCAGAAACATGGTGATTGGCAATGCATGCTTTAAGAAACCAAAGGACAGATATTGGACATGGGAAAGTCCTAATGCAGCAACCCATAATATGATTGATTACATCATTACAGACCACAAGAGAATATTGATGGATGTAGAGGTTATACCGAAGGTCGACACAGGCAGTGACCATAGATTTGTTAGAGCAAAAGTAAGGATCAACAAGAAGATGGAAAGGATAAGAAGAATGAAGATATCAAGGAAAAGACATATTGACTTGGGAAAGCTTTCAGAAAAACAACACCAATTCCAACTTGAATTAGAGAACAGATTCTCACTTCTAGAAGACTTTGTAGGCGATGAGCCACTTGATGATGCATTTGAACAAGTAACAAGTACGATTATGGAGGAAGCAGAGAAGCTAGCAAAAGGTAAAAAAGAGATAGTAAACACAAACAATAGCAGCGCGGAAGATATTCGAAAAATGAACGAAAAGAGAAAAGCTCTCAAACCCTTCAGACAGACATCGGCACAAAACCAGATCGAGTATACAGAACTAAACAAGACAATCCGCAAGATGAGAAGGCCGCAAAAGAGACAACACAGGACCAAGATGGTGAAAGAGGTGCTGGAAAGCAATAAAGGGCCCAAAATCATCAATACAAAAATGGAGGGAGGAAAAAAGCTCTTATCATCACTGAAAACAAAAGATGGGACAGAAGTTAACGACAAAGACAAAATCACAGAAACCATTGAGGAATTCTATAAAGAACTGTATGATACGGATAGACCAGATTGGAGAACAGAAGAAAATTGGAATGAAAAAGCGGACAGTGTACCCCCCGGGGGGGGGGGGGGGGCACTCATGTATAATGAAAGACGGGTATGTGCCGCTTAAAAGAACCCCGTTTTCACACCCGATCGCAGCTCTAAAGATACCCAATTTTCAAAAATTGACGCTCCATAGACCCCCGGAATGACTTGGCTAGGTAGTTGAGTAGGTTGAGTAGAGCGAAGTCCATTATTCTTCTTCTAGTTCGGCTCCATAGACCCCCGGAATGACTTGGCTATGTATTTGTGTAGCGCCAAGGCCATTATTCTTCTTCTAGTTCGGCTCCTTAGACCACCATTTGAGCCTTTTTGAGGGTTTCCGTAGGTCTTTGGTAGCTCCAAGTCTATGTATTTTGTAGTTTTAGTCTGCTCCTTAGACCCATTAACTCCCGTTTCAGGGTTTTTGTTGCTCCAAAGACCCTATATTTTGTGCTTGTAGCCAGCTCTTCAGACCCCCATTTCAGAGTTCCGTGAGGCACACCCCCGTCAAAAAATAATTCGAGAGCCCCCCCCCCCCCCCTCCCCCCCCGGGAGTGTACCACCCATTGAGAAAGACGAAGTGCAGAAAGCTCTAGATCACATGAAGAAAGGAAAGGCCCCTGGAGAGGACCAGTTAACCGCTGACATATTGAAGCTGGGAGGAAAGAGCACTGTCGACATCTTGACAAAATTGTTCAACAGGATCCTTCAACTGGAACAAGTTCCTACTCAGTGGAATGAATCTAAAGTTATTATACTGTTCAAAAAAGGAGATACAAAAGACATAAAGAATTACAGACCCATTAGTTTACTACCTCACATGTACAAGGTTTTCACAAAAAAATATTCTTGCAAGAATCCAAAGACAGCTAGATGAAAATCAGCCAAGAGGACAGGCAGGCTTTCGAGCAGGATTCAGAACATCAGACCATCTACACACTTTAAGTCAGATCATTGAAAAAGCGAAGGAATATCGTTTGGACATTTGTCTTGGATTCGTAGATTACGAGAAAGCCTTCGATAGTTTAGAACACCAGTCACTATTAGATGCTCTACAGAAACAGATAGACGATGAGAAATACATCCGCCTCATCAAAGCTATTTACAAAGACCCAGGCGCGCCGGAAGCAGTTTTGGATTGGGGGGGGCAAAACTCATAGGGGGCTCACGATTTATGTGTTTAGGGGCTCATGCTCAATTACACTCCCCCCCCCCCCCCCCCCGAGGGACGGATCTAGCTTTTTGCTAAGTGGGGGAGGGGGAGGGGGGGTTGACCCAATGACAATGCGGAGCTATTTTGAACCCCCATAAGTGATTTTTTTGTTTACCTTTTTTAAATTTTCGTCCACGAGCCGCGAAGCGGCGAATTTTTTTTTGCTATTTTGAACCCTCGTAAGTGATTTTTGTTCACTTTCGTCCATGAGCCGCGAAGCGGCGATTTTTTTTGCTATTTTGAACCCCCTTAAGTTATTTTTGTTCCACTTTTTTCACTGATACATTTTCACTTGGCAGCCCAAGGGTCAATGGAGCTTTTGGGACTTGAAATTGTGCAACGTGGTGCCATACAAACATGATCCAACAACATAGCTCACAAGCAAGAATGAGCACCGAGGGAGCAACGCGACCGAGGCCTGGGGCAGAGCCAGACGGGGAGGGTTTGGGAGGGGGTATCCCCCTCCCACGGGGAAGATTTTGCATTTTTATACTTGAAATGGTGCAATCTGGTGCATAAAAACATGAACCATATGCCACATTTGTATGATTCAACATCATAGCTAACAGGTAAAAATGAGTCCCGAGGGAGCGAAGCGACCGAGGGCTGGGGCAGAGCCAGAGGGGGAGGGCTTGGGAGGGGGTATCCCCCTCCCACGGGGAAAATTTTGCATTTTTATACTTGAAATGCTGCGAAATTGTGCAATCTTGTGCATAAAGACATAAACCATATGCCACATTTGTATGATCCACCATCATAGCTATAACAGCTAAAAATGAGTCCCGAGCGAGGGGGTGGGAGGGGGTGGGGGGGGGGGGGGGGGCTAGGGGGTATAGATTTTGCATTTATTTACTTGTAATTGTGCAATTTGGTGCATATCACACAAACAGCAGGGCAATGACAACCTACACAGGAACTATGTGGACCGGTACAGAAAAACCCACCCAGACGACCATACGAAAGTTACATAACAAACTGAGATAATTTAATTGCGCGCGAAGCGCGCAGAGAAAATTTTAAATGGATGTTTAACTCAGTTTTTAAACGTTAGAATTAACAAGTATTGGCCGATACATTTAATCTTTCTTTTCTTTTCCCTTTTCTTTCTTTCTTTCTTTTTTTTTTTGAGGGGGGAGGGGGCTTTTTGGGGGGGCAAAAATGCGTTTTGCCCCCCCACTTTTTGGATTGGGGGGGGCGGCCGCCCCCCCCTGCCCCCCCACTTCCGGCGCCTATGCAAAGACCCTAGCGCCAGAATTCATCTGGAGAATACGACTAACAATAGTTTTAAAATCCTAAAAGGTGTCAGACAGGGTGATCCAATCTCTCCGAAACTCTTTACAGCAGCCATGGAAGACGTCTTTAGAAACCTGGATTGGCAATCGAGAGGAATTAAAATAAATGGGGAATATTTGAATCATTTAAGGTTTGCAGATGACATTCTGCTTGTTAGTCATGATCCTCTGGAAATACAGACGATGATCCAGGAGTTGAGCGTAGAGAGTAAAAAGGCAGGACTCAAAATGAACATTAAAAAGACCAAAGTAATGATGAGCAACCAGCTACAAGACCATACAATTGCAGTTGATGGCATGACAATTGAGAAGGTGGATAGTTACATATACCTCGGTAAAAACATCACTCTTGAAAATGAAACAGCAGGAGAAGTGCGACGAAGAATACAGCTAGATTGGGTGAAATTTGGGAAACTCAGCATTATAACTCGAGATGAGAATCTTCCAATCTCCCTCAAAGACATATTTTCAATCAATGCATAATTCCGGTACTATCCTACGGGGCAGAGACTTGGCCAACAACTAAGAAAATTGGAAAAGAAGCTTAGAGTCACAGAAAGAGCAATGGAGAGGATTTATGGTAGGAGTTAACAAGAAGAGACAAGGTCAGAAATGAGGACTTAAGAAAGAAAACAAATGCCAGGGATATTATACAGGAAATAAAAACAAAGAAATGGAGATGGGCAGGCCACCTTGCAGACGTAAAGATAATAGATGGACCACATAATATAAACTAATTGGACACCAATAACACAAACCAGACGAAGAGGCAGACAGAGTAGACGTTGGATGGATGACATCAAAGAATGTTGGGGGTGTTACATGGATGCGACTAGCACAAGACAGAAGAAGATGGAATGGTGATGAAGAGGCCTTCCTTCTGCAGTGGAGAGGACATAGGCTAGATAGATAGATAGATAGAACTGGGTAAAATGTGACACTCTATCCGGGGACATGTTCATTTTGTTACTTTACTTTGGGAAGTGCCCCGTTCCGTTATTTATGGGCCACCCTGTATAGTCCTTTAAAGTGTTGAAATGGATGAGGCTTCACATATTTGTTCGTCAGTCCTTGAACTTTAAGTGGAATTTTAGACTTTTTTGAGATCCAGGAGCACAAATTATACATGTCATGTTGATACCTAGTCTTTTGACAAGCTGTTTCGTCTGAGCAGTTGAATGCACTGAGGCGACTGGACAGCGCGACTACAATTCACACTCTCACCACTCGCGGATAGTCTCCACCACGCGTTCAGTCGTTCCTGCAGCGCAGCCATTTAGACGCGATCGCCTTGTTAAAAGACTAGTTGATACCATGTCGATGCATCAATTTTAGAATGACCCTTTCATAATTTGTATTAATTCTTGGACGGAAAAGAGTAAAAAAAGTGACCCTACAAAAAAAAAAATCACTTGCCCAATGTGACCTTGAACCTACGGCTATACGCACCACTGACCTAGAGGTCAAAATGAACAAAATTGAACATGTCCATCGGATAGGGTGTCCTTTCAATGAACAACGATACCAAGAAAAGTAATTTTTGGACGTGTAGTCTTTGTTTTGGGGCGCTTTGAGTGAGACTATGTCAGGTTCCTTATTTTTGTCAATTTTAGACTTAGACCTAGAGGTCAGTGCTACGTACCGCGATTCAGTCATGCCTTTGGAAGATATGCACCAACCACTGACCCAATAGCTATTTCTGCCTGCCTAGTTTTTTTTTTGCAGGATTCGCACATATAACACACACATATCACATATCGCAATTGGAAAAAGAAAATCCGAAAAACCTTTAGGGTCGGCAGTATTTTTTAGGGTCGGGCGGGTTGCGAATTTGCGTTTCCCAAACCATTCATCAATTCCTTATGAATTAGCGACTTGGTCAGAAACCACGCATACCCGGAATTTCCGACTTGTATAATTTAGAACCTTTTAGTCGAGTGCCGAAAGAATAGCAAGTACAAAAAACATTGTAATGTACCAAGATAGTAGTCCAGTAGACGGTTATATATGTCGTTGTATTAGATCTGGAGACATTCATAAGTACAATGTTTTTTTTTTGCTATCTATGTTCTAAATGGTTTATAAAGAAAATTCAGCTTTGTTGCACCTCGGCAACATTGAGCAATTTTTTTTATAAGCATTATAAAGATAATGAGCAAATTTGCATGTTTTTGAAATAAGGTCAGAGGTCATTTGCTATCTAGGAATAGAGCAAACATAATGAAAACTATTATTTAAAGGTGTTTTGGGGTAAGGAATCCATTTTCCGATGCTTATTTGCATATGCCATTTGGGCAACACCCTGAAAATCCAATATGGCTGCCCCTAATTTGCATATTTATGATATGATTGGTTTTTGGTGGCTGAGGCCATTAATAAACAAAAAGTACAGGATATTATTTTTCAATCATGTTCTAATATGTATTAAAGATATTTCAGCTTTGTTGCCACCTTGGCAACAATCAGCAATGCATATAATTAGCATAATTAGTTTTTTCACCTAATTTGCATATTCCCATAATCAAGTAAAATCGTATATATTGTGAACCCGAAAACCTAAAAATTACGAGTAATACCCACTTTTCCAAGGTTTTGCGGGGCAACCAAATCCATTTATGATACTTAATTCGACATATCTCCATGGCAACCCATATAAATCCAAGATGGCCGATCCAAAATTAGTCGAGCTAGGATACATGTATTCCTTCTTTTGGTTATAAAAGCTCAGGATGATCTTTTTTAAAATTTTCAATCATTGGAATAGGCAACAAGAATACCTGGGCTCACAATTCAGTTTGGTTTTAACAGTAAAAAATAATACATTTATGAAATAAATGCGATCAAACAGACTAATAACATTCTCTCCTTACCATGCTTACAAAAGCCAAAGGTGGCCATCTTGGATTTATGTGGGTTGCCATGGTTTTGTGTTGAATTAAGTATCAGAAATGGATTTGTTGCCCCCAAAAACCTTGGAAAGAGGGTATTATCCGTAATTTCTAGTTTTCGGGTTCACACTATATATGATTTTACCTTGATTTCTGGGAATATGCAAATTATGTGAAAAACCTTAATTATGCTAATTATATGCATTGCTGATTGTTGCCAAGGTGGCAACAAAGCT
Source organism: Echinarachnius parma (assembly GCA_037951105.1). NCBI lineage: Eukaryota > Metazoa > Echinodermata > Echinoidea > Clypeasteroida > Echinarachniidae > Echinarachnius > Echinarachnius parma. Next base: position 5,661 of record JBAMJV010007343.1, on the reverse strand, counting down.
TAAATATCTTTAATACATATGTAGAACATGATTGAAACATAAAATCCTGTACTTTTTGCTCATGAATGGATTAAACTACTCAAAACCAATAATATTCATAAATATGCAAATTAGGGGCAGCCATCTTGGATTTTAGGGTGTTGCCCACATGGCAAATGCAAATGGGCACCGGAAATTAAATCATTACCCAAAACACCTTTAAATAATAGTTTTCATTATGTTTGCCACTATTCCTAGAAAGCAAATGACCCTCTGACCTTATTTCAGAAATATGCAAATTAGCTCATTATCTTTATAATGCTTATACAAAAAATTGCTCAATGTTGCCGAGGTGGAAACAAAGCTGAATTTTCTCTATAAAACCATTTAGAACATGAATAGCAAAAAAAAACATTGTACTTATAAACATTTCTAGGCCTAGAGATAACTACTGGACTATAGGGTTCGAACCAGGGATCACTAGCGTATCAGTCTGACTCTCTACCCACGGAGCTATTTGAATTCGCTTGATTGGTGATGATTTTAGGGGTATATATACCCTTACACTAACCCTAATCCTAACCACTAATGTTGGTGGTTAGGGTGAGGGTTAACCCTAGGTCAGATTTAGTGGCTATAGGTCAGATTTAGTGGCTATAGGTCAGATTTAGTGACTATAGGTCAGATTTAGTGGCTATAAGTCTATATATAACTCGAATTGAATACGCGAGCTTTGGTCTCCATTCAGTCGCCCGATTCCAATTAAACGGGCATACCTAATGCGTTAGTGCCATAGCTGAATGGTTTGGGAAAAACAAATTCGCGGCGGGTTCTATACCAATCCACAATGTATTGTTCATGGGCCTATTTTTTAGTAAACATTTTCTTACTTTGGCTGACTATCTTTGATGAATATTTATAAAGACCGGCCCGAAGTTGACAAAAGGCTAGATAATATACTAATTATACTGGATGTAGGTGCAGCTGGCGCTCTTGATAATAGGCTGTTTTCGCAATGCGACGGGAGCGCTGAATACGCAGAATTTTATCAGCTGTGACCGTCTCCGTACCGTCGTGATCTTTTGTGAAGTTTCGCAGTGAAGAATACGCGGAAAGTCTCATGCTCGAGTGACCAAGCGCGTTGATTGGCTGACCCATTGAAGTATGGGCTGACTGCGCCGCTCCGTACTCGCTCTACTCCCGACGCTAATTTAGCTGAACTACGCAGGTTTGGACGATACGCGGAAATTTCCCACTGAGTGCGACCCCCCGCTGAGATTAGCGTACTAGAATGCTCCGTCACATTTGCAAAAAACAGCCTAGTACTGTGATCCAGTACCGCTTATGATCAAACATTTACAGAATTTGGGGTCTTACTCAGTATAGATTTCCTTTTTCTCTGAACAATACATAATTGTATGCGATCGATCTTTTCAGCAGCAATAACAACAACCAACAACAGCACCACCAACAACACGGAAAACGCCTGTAACAACCCCAATGACGACGCCAATGACGACGCCAATTCGAACACGTTAGTACACGTAGTGTTTTTCTACTTATTTTTAACTAGGTTTCATTACATTAGAATCTGCATGCTTGCTATGAATAAGAACTTTTATTTATAAGGTCAACTTGTCATAAGGACCCTGTTGCAGAAGAGATACACTCGATTGTAAGTTCCAATAGACCGCTTCTGTAACGTATGCAAATAATATGCGCATGACGTAAGACTCTCCGTTGGCAAGCTTAACAATAGTAACTAGGTCCGGCAAGCTAAGTTTGCGGAGCTTGCCGGACCTAGTTACTATTGTTAAACTTGCCCAACGGGGAGTCTGACGTCATACGCATATTATTTGCAAAAGCGGTCTATTGATTGTAAGTCAGACGTTTACGCGTTTCAACCAATCAGATGTGTGCATCTTGAACACGTGGTCGCTTACCGAAATTTTATTGGTAGGCCTACCATGTAGAACGATAAAAAAAAATCGCCATAGCACCGACAAATGTTTTTTCTTAAACAAAAAATATGTTAGAAATGGCAGTTATCGGATATAAAACTGGAACGTTTTCATGCTCGCTCCGCTCACTCGCCTACATGAGATTTCACAACTAAATGCAAGGGAATTATAAAGTGATCACGGCCCCGTTGCAGAAGAGTTGCAATCGTTTGTAAAGTTGCAATCAATTTTATATCAGAATATATGCACATTTGAACAATGAGAATTGAACATTCAGTCACACGATCTGACTTGCGAGTAATCGTATTCAATAAATTGTTTTATTATACTAAGTTTATGAGATAATATTTTTAAAAAGATAAAACTTTATATTTTTCCAGAAAAGGATAAATGGAAAATTACCTCTATTGCCGTCTCATGCTTCCTCGTCGTGTTCTTCGTTGCTTCCATTGCGCATAGTATATATTGCCATATCTACCATGTCTACATCAAACATGGAGGTCGTGCTCGTGCACGAGAAGTGCAGGTATGTATAGACATATTTTAACTGGTGATCGAGGGAACATCACGGAATGTTTCTCTCCGAGGGATTTAAAATGCTATTGGGGAATAATTGCCTTCACTTCAAGTAGCATTTCAGATCCCGAGGGAATATTCCATGATGTTCCCGACAAAAAAGTGAACATTTGTTATCTTATATGACTTAGTTTTTGTACAAAAGTAACAGATCTCGTTAATGGGACGGCCATCGCAGCCATCGAGAGACGGAAAACTTTATTTAGGAATAGCTGTATCTTGTATCTTGATCTAATTAAGTAGACACGATCGAACGAACCATAGCATTATTACTAAAACACCAACCACTCGTGTTTGCATATCACGCACAAACGCGCAGATTTTTCATTAAAAAATTACTATTTTACTTATTATTTACATTTATGGCATCTTTATATTGTTTTGCCTTAAGTCTAAACGGAATTATCCTGTATATGTTTATCACTACTCCGAGGGGTGTGTATACATACTGAATTAATTAAATTGAAACATCGTGACTGTTTTTAGCCAACAGTGACTCGCTTTGACTAAGCCAATATAGGCCTATTATAACATATCATTATGTTAGTCCATGTGAGAGGTGAAGTAGTGTTTAAAGGGGTAGTTGAGTTCTGGTAAAGGGAGTACAGTCTTAGTCAAACTGAATTTGAGTAACCAAAACCTGCACCATCACATTACAAACTAATAGTTATAACTCACCATGCTTGAAAGGAATTCAAATCACAAACGACTAGGTAAAAAGCTTTATATATCATTCAAACAGAGCCGTTCAAACTCAAGTTGGCGCTCTCTAAAAACTAATTGGCTTAAACAATTTTAAATAAAATATTGTGAATGTGAAGGTTCGTAAAAATAGTAATTAGATAGAGAGATAATCAACAACTATTACAAAACTTCTTTTGAAATTTTTTGAAAAGAGGAAGCATTAACAGCAAATTTACGTTGGTTCAAAATTATCTAATAATTGTGGGGCCCCACATTTATTACAAATGTTACGTTCATGGATATTTCAGCCGTTTCTGAACCGATTTTGATCAAATAAAGTATAATTCTGTCATTAAAATATTATGCTCTTTAAAATTTTACACTCAGTTCTTCATTATCTCACAAAAAAGTATTATGTATAGCGCCCTCTCTACCAAAGCTCAACTATCCCTTTAACCCTTAGAAAAAGAGAGTAGTAGTAGTACTGACTGAATTTTGCAACCCTCTTCTGGCCGTTAAATGAATCTCATAGATTCATATTAGAATCTCATGGCCTAGTCTCATTGCACCGTTTCTCCTACCGATTCTTATCCGTTTGACATCCGGAAGGTACTAGCAGGAGAGGAAATGATGCGGACCAAGACTTAGTTCGGAATGGACTAGTATAGAATAATTTTAATTCGGCTCTGTTCCGCATAAAATAAAACCGTCACATAAAATGAAACCGTTTTCGCCACATTTTGGTCGGACAGGAAACGGGAGGAGAAAAGGTGTAGTGATAAGACGTCAAAAATAAGACAGCGAAATCATCCACTATTACACAATCTTTTTTTAATGTCTAAACATTTAATATGTGTTGACCAATTATCGCTGTTGACTGTTGTAACATAAGAAACAAACATAACATCCTATTTTTTACTAAGCATCTTTATACAGAACAATATAATGTAATGTGTGACATATCAGTTATCAAGATCGGCGTTTTCGGAATTCCTGGTACAATTTTACTGTCAAAGCGTAATATATTATTTATTTATTTATTTATTTATTTATTTATTTATTTATTTATTTATTTATTTATTTATTTATTTATTTATTTAGTTATTTATTGATTTATTGATTTATTGTTTATTGATTTATTGATTTATTGATTCATTGATTTATTTATTTATTGATTTATTTATTTATTTTTTTATTTATTTTTTTTAAATTTTTTTTAAATTTATTTATTTATTTATTTATTTATTTATTTTTTTATTTAATTTATTTATTTATTTATTTATTTATTTATTTATTTATTTATTTATCAGTCTTCTTTAAAAACACAGGGTAGCCCCATTCAGTGCCCAAAAGGCCTGCTTTACAAGAGGGCCCTGTATCAGATAGAAATTACAACGTTTACATTGAGAAAACACAGCATAAATATATAAATACATACAAAAACATAAATACATAAATACAATAAAAAGCAATTTTAAAAACTTGGCAATTAAAACAAAGTTACATCGGGGGTATGACAGAATACAAATTTCAACTTAAGTGTATAAAAAAAATCAAATTGCGAAAGTTATTGCGATATCATATAATGGACTGATGTTGCCGAAGGCGGTTTTAATGTGGGAGAGATTTGGACATACGTAGGTAGTGCGTTATAAAGTTTACTTGCAACATACGAGAAGGAGCGTCTTCTATATTCAGTTCTAAGTTTTGGCAAGTATAATTGGCTAGAAATGGTATAACGAGTACAATATGCTACATTACGCCTAGATACTTAAATACAACGGTATTGTGGGGCAAGGTTGTGCAATAACTTATACCACCATGACAAGCTATATTGAGTCTAATTCAGCATACAGCATTTTATAGTACACCATGTTGACCAAACAAACTAACGGATAGTAAATTGATTATAATTTGTATTGTACAAATGAGATAATGAGTATAGAAAAGATCGATCGCAATGTTGTATAATAATTGTTTTTTGTTTTTTCCATGCAGTATTTGACAATCCGAGTTATGGCAGCATAAACCAGTCTAAGGTAGGACTTTTAAGAGTTTTTCTTGGATCAATAACCCAAACCTTGATTAGCTTTGTTTATGACAATTATCACAAATGCTTTATATGACTTATCCCGGCCAAATGTGTCAGAATGCATTCAAACTAGTACTTGATACGACATAGAGCTAGGTAATCCAGCCTTCAACTGCAACCTTCGCATGAAACTATATAACTGCCTGACTAGTCTCTAATAACCTTATTAATGTCTTCATAAAATTCTTCCTCTATTGTGTCATCAAAATAACTAGTGGGAGCATACGCTCTTTTCATCTTTTCCCATCAATTATACTTTCATATCAGCTACCCTGTTTGAGTAACTTTTAACATCTTTCACATAGTCCTTACATACATTATATATTACAAATCCAATTCCTTTTGCCATATTTATCATCTCCTCCCCCC
>JBAMJV010007342.1:0-96007 GCA_037951105.1 Echinarachnius parma | reverse complement strand
GTGTAATTCATAAACAAATCAATTAATTTGTCCACCACTTACGGAACCACGGCTATCTCGTGGTTACCACACGGGCCAGGCATTTGCTGAAGTGCGCCAATGCGATTCACGCGTACGTCAATAAAATCCCGGATGATTCGTTCGCTCTGCATAGAGCGCCCGCTAGTCCAATAATCTAGACCCTCGAAAAGCGCCGCCAACGAGAGAGACCTGCACCTAACATCATTGATCGCTGCCAGTTGAGAATCGCTGCCAGACCGCTCATATGATATGTCGGTGTGTTGTGCAGACCTTCCTCGTTGTGCATATCTCTCTCGTATGTGGCGCTATATATATTTGCCAGTGAGGACTCGATCCTTGCCTAAGCGCCGCTGGCTCTGCTCGCATAATAGTCTGCGCATTCAGACCGCATGACCGCATGGCTGAGAATGGTGATGCGTTATTCCAATTATACATTTTTTCTGAAACATATTTTTGTGAACTTATGTGAAGGAATGGAATACTAAAAGATGTTACATGATTTATCTATTCAGGCATGTCAACTCGTGCAAATTGTGTAGACATTATGTCGAACAGTTGAGTAGTTGAGTTTTTTGTTTTATTGAATGATCGGTACACATGTGTAGATATCAATGAGAAACACATAGACCACCCCCCCCCCCCCCCCCACCCCCCCCCCCCCCCGCCCCCCCCACCAATCAAAATGATAACAAATAGTGTAATCAAAGCTAAGTGCTTCCACATAATTTTGTGTATATATAAGTATGAACCCATCATGTTATGTCAAAATGGGCATTACAAGGTACTCAATGTGTGTGAGACCTATCATTGTAAATTTGTAACAATTATATATTCGCCAATTATTGACCAAAATAGAACAAACGCATCAACTAAAGTGTTTGTGAATGAGACATTTGTAACGTTATGAAAATATACATCTTTGATTTTTACCGACAAGTTGCCAGTCACTTTAAGTATATGATATATCATAACATGCTAATTGTGACTTTGCTACATTAGATTCAACATTACACGGGGCAGGATGTGATGTCTTAGTCATACATCACAATATGCCCCATGATTTTACTGATTATTGTCCTAATAAAACAAAACTTTTAAGCCAACACCAATCAAATCTGAAATTGGTGAACAATCCATGACCTATGCAGGTAATTATACATTGGAGAGGGTTCCCTAATGATCTAAAATACAAAAAAACAACGCACGTAACACTTTCAAATAATCTCTCTTAGCGAATGACATTGAATGAATTCCACAGCTAGTACATTTATTTTGAGACATAACTTCTGTAAAATATTGTAAAATATGCTACAAAAAATTTCAAAATTATATTGTCATAATTATGTATATATTGTAATATTGTATGATATTATTGTATTTGTATTGTATTATTTGTATGGTAATATTGTAAACGGACTGGCCTCGGGGTTAGCCTGCTTGGCTATGGATATTGATGTTTTTTTTTTTCATTACCATCCTGTTCTATTAATTTTGACTATTTTGTGATTTATATAATTTTGTGAACGATGTTGTTGTTTGGTTAAATAAATTTCATTTCATTATTATTGGCGCAAGACGAACTTGTTTTAGAACCGTGTCTTGCTTTGATATCACTATTATCTGTTTGCCGTCACTGATTATTGTTTGTGTGTTTTGTGTCAGTTTGTGAGAATGATAACATTTGATTGCAGAACCATACATAGATTTGTAATGAGACGAAATAGGGGACGGGGGTGCAGAGATTAGTTTCCAACCGAGAAGCTTTCAACCCAAGAAGCTTTTGGGTTCAAGCTGTTCAAAAACTGTCAAAATGTATACCTCAAGGTCTATCCATTTTATTACCAACAAGTCGTACTGCGCGTATATTTAAAGCGTCTTGATGACTGGAAACCCTGAACGAGATGCAAGGGGGTCACCACATTGGGGTCCACATGGGGGTCGGAGGGGCGGAGCTCCGGATGCTTTTAGATTTCAGACATGTATATAAACCATGGCTGTAATGTGTGATGAAATAGTAATTAAAACGTGCATCTATTCGTAGCTTATATTTAAAGGGCATTTCGCGGAAAATTACAGGTGGTTCAAAAGGCCTTATAACAGTGCATATAGGGAAAGCATCAGCCCGAAGGTTTTTTGATATGAGCTCAGACATATGAAATCAAAGATGTTCGTTACATTGGATACAAACTCTATTGAATCAATGCAAGTTTGCAGCAACAAAAAAAAGTATTAGAAAAGTTAACGTAATTATCTGTATTTGTTGTTTATTTTAATGATTGTAACCTTCAGTTACCAATTATGAAACTAACTAGCTATCATGGTGAAATGTTGATGGTAACGTTTGTTACACCTTTGTATACAAATGAAGCACACAATTCTTGCACATTAACATTTGGTGCCAATTTTCTCGGAGTATATACTACCAAGTATGTACTTTAGATTTGCATGAAAAACGTTCGGCAAGAACTTTATTTTTTGAAATTTTCGGACTCTTCAATTGTGCCGAGATGGTCGTGGTGTCGTCAAGATGGCTTAAACATGTTAAAGGGGCCTTATCGGCCGTTCTTCCCTATCCGGAGGGAGGGTGAAGGAGTAGATTTTAAAACCATCCATGCTCAAGCTACATGTACCGGTACGTCTGTTTCCGAACGCCGTCGGGGGGATTTATGGTCCAATCTTAGCGGCACGCAATAGAGTTTTTCAACTTATATTTCTCTATTTAACAACACTATGGGTTCGGATTTGATAATATAAGGCATTTTGTGTTTTGACAAATCTGCTAGATTTGCCAATATAGAGGGTTTTTGCAAGTATTTTCCTAATGCTGATAATTGGCCCTAAAGATCTGGTTTTTGGAAAATTACAGAAATCACTCTGTTCAACATATCTAAAATAGTATAAACGAAGGTTTTATGTCGCTAATTATAAACCACAACAACGTAGAAAAGGACAATTCCATGTGCTGCCTTTTAGGTGAGAGGCGCACAGCTTGTTTGGCACCGCGGGGGGGGGGGGGGGGGGGGGGGGTGGCATTCTGAAAAGATAAGACATGTCCTAAGTCATGAATTTTGTCCTAAGTTACGAGTCTTAACTATATTTGTATTCTGAAAACAGGACTTGAGGACATGTCCTAACTTAGGACATCCTAAAGTTACGACACGTATGCAAATGAGCTAAAAAGTTAAGACACGTATGCCAAATGAGCTAATTTGTATTATGAAAGCCACAGCTTAGGATAAAACTTAAGTCTGCCTCCGAGGTGTCCTAACTCGGTCGTAACTGCTATAATGCAGACAGTGCCCCCCCCCCCCCCCCCCCCAGGACTTTACCGGCCGCGAAGCTTTTCAGATAGCTTTCAACCGTCGGCGATATCGATCTGTATACAGATCGTTTTCATAATTGCAAATCATATCAGGGATTAAGTGGTTTCTTGACCCAATATTGATAATCTCATATTAGTAGACATACATTATCTTTCACATGGTTGATGATATACGAGAGTGTACATTTAATTTCTTTGAGTGTGGGGCGTTTCCCAATACTGTCATTTGGCCCTTAACCTTAGGGGGTGCCAATTGGACACACGTAATATGTTTTTGACAAATTTAAGATTAGTAATGTCGGATAACCACGATTTCTACATTCATTTTCTCAAAGCGTGACCTCTCTACAAAAGCTTTACTATCAAATAATTGAAAAAATACAAAACTAATACATTAATACCATTTTCAAACATGCTTAAAAGTCATGAAACCAAAAATGCAAATTAAATAAACGTATTTGAAGTAGACACTTATATAAACAAGTAAAATCTTCACAAATGTAAAGTGCCCATAGTTGTTATACTAGAAACAAGCAAATAAAGCTAAAATATACACTGATATTTGTTTGTTATGTACACACGAATGCAACAAATCAAGTTATGTAGGAGAATTGTGGACTTGGGTTTGTAAAGAGAGGCACTTTCATTTTGTAGACTACATTACAGACAAACCAGTCATATCGATAAAACTAGGACACACCAAATGTAGGTTTGGCATATCCTATGCTTTATTTCGAAATTATAAGGCAAGAAACTTTCCTGCGCACATAATAATTCATGTTATCTGTGACGATAATCGACTCATCTAAAATTGTAAGTTTACTGGACACATCTTCCGCTGCAGTATCGCTCCTTAAAGTCCAAAGAAAGAGTCGATCAAGAAGTTGGATGCAAGATGGATGTATTTATGGCAGCATTGCCACTGTTTCTTGCGATCCAGCCCTGTTTCCGTTGTCGCTGGAGTGTACAGGCATCATGAACTTGAAACAAACGGAACCGTTGCTCAGTGTACAGTGTATTTCAGATCAAATCCTTCACATATTATAATGAATTTAAATTGAATCGACCCGATGGAAGAGTGATTGGATATATTCAGTAGCTGTGGGCTCAGTTCGTGGTGTCGCACTCGAATGGAACACATACATCATTTCAAACTTGAGTTTTGTGGATTTAGATGTTTCTACTTTGATATCAAAGCTCCACTGGTTGAAACAGATTATGGCAAATATTTTATCTATGAAGACCAATATAACGGAATTCTTGTTCTAAACCTTACTGATGCTACGCATAATGATATACCTACAACCACAATGACCAGTTCGAGTAGCGCCCGTACATTATATGACAGCAAAGTTGGTAAAACAGTGACTCTCAGGGAGAAAGTTTTTATCATCATCATCGCAGCACTGGTTTTAGTTATCATTGCATTGTTATAGCGTGTGGAAGATGTGAAAGACTCAACAAGAAACTAGAGATATATCAGTTGCCCTGACACGATCAAATACAACTGTCATCGATATGACCGCAGGCATGACACCTCTGGCGCCGACACTTTCACCCTTGGTAATTTCCCCTAGTGTAAATGATTTATCTGTCACCAATGATCAGTCGGAAATTGTTTTGGGAATGAGGCATTATGCGAACTTGGCAGTCGATCGTCAGGCACAGGAAGTTTCTCCAAGGACGTGTCATGGACGATATTTGAAGAAAGCGGACCCAATCCTAATTTATGCCAACTGCATACAGATTGGTCAGGTAATGTGCTTTAGTAGTAAATAGTAATCAACGTTCTTAAACATGGTGCTGACGGTGTAGGCGTTAGTATTGAAGACACATGAGCCATTGGTAAGTCTAGAGGCCAAAGTCATCGGATGTTCCATCAACTTCCGACTTCAGCCGTCGACAGTGATGTCAAAGCGCTCAGACAGGAGACAAAGCACTACACTTCGTACTAGATACAAGCATCGCTCGCGCGACGCGGTTGTCCATGTTTTAGCAATTTATAATTGTATAGAGTGAGCAAGATCACCGCCCTGGATATATGATTTGTTGTCGTTTCAAGCCTTGTCGACTCTCCGAGAATATTGGCTTATCGAGCGAAAGAGAATTATCATGTCTATGCATTGCACTAAAGATGCGTTGATAATGCCATTTAGCCAACACTGGCAAGAACCCAAACATATTTAAAAGAATGAAACTTGCGATTTACGTTAGTGTTATAAATTGTAATTACATAATGTTTCAGAGACTCCTTGGCCAGTTTGTTTTGAACTGAACATTAATTAGATTATACATTTCATCAATATAAACTGAGCAGAGGCGTTTGGATATTTTCCATACAGAGGGGACCATGTTGTAATCGAACGGCATCATTCCTGTTTTGTACGCACATTAAATTTGTTTCCCGAGTGTAAACGATAGAACTGAACGAACGATGCATGTGCACTTGTAAGAATCCGAACAGATTTTTACAAATGGAACATGCAACAAATACGTTACGTTATAAATTGTAAATACATAAAATCCTGTTGAGAGTTATTTGAAGGTTTATTCTAAACTGAACGTTGTAATTCAATATACTACGATGCATATACAACATTTACGTTGTTTTAATACAAAATCTATCTTTTTTTTTTTACAATTTTGATTCAGCAGTCCTTCTAGCTACTGTTAGGGAACTGGCTTAAATTCGTGAGCTTGATTCATTCAGGCATGCTAACTTTTTCAATGTATGATTTTTCAATAGAAGATTTTGTAATCGTACATGTTCAGTGGAAATAGAAATAACTGAAATGTGATAACTTGATGCATGTTTTGCCAATGTCAGATATGGCAACTAAAATGAATTTACAATGAGCACTGCAAAAAGAAAAAGAAGAAATTAAATTTGCCATTTTATGTTTGTTTGTATTATTTGAGTACATCAATAAACTGATGATATACTTGAATGAAGGGACAATCTATTTATTTAGCTTTTGTTATAATTTATTTATTTATCGTTTGTTATTGTCCGATATACAAAATAAAACACATATAAAAACAAGTTCACATTTCAAATAACGGCTGGATGGCCCATTTTCAGGTGTGCTACACCTGGTCTTACATGGGATCCAGAACTAAGTTACTTAAAAACAAAATTATGAAAATAAAAGACACTTAAGGAATTACCTTGTAAGGAAATACAATGAAATAGTCAAATAACATAATCGTACGAAAACAGTACTTAATTATCAGCAAAATGTTAACCATAGGCATTCAGACACTTACGATGCATAATATAAAAACACATTTAAATATCTTGCTATTAAAGGGAAATGACAATAGTGGGAAACGCCCCACACACAAAAAAAATGAAATATACGCTCTTATTACCAACTATGTGAAAGAATATAATTTTACTAATATGGAATTATAAACATTTGGCCAGGGAAACGCCTGCTAATGGATATATTTGCAAAATTATAAAACTGATTTAGAGGAAATTGATCGCCAACGCGGAATCGCGCATACGCTACGTGCAAAAGTCCATGTAGTCCCCACATGCTATTCACAGGCGGCCATTTGATTTGTTCCAATATTTCTGCATGTAACGATGCTTAGGTTCGGATTTTACCACACAGGCCCTATTTAGATACTTATTCAACAATATTGATCAATTATTTTGACCAATATAAATGTTTTCTGTAACTTTCCCAAAACTGTTATTCATCTTTAATTCAAGATGAAGGAAAGTCGGGATATTATACATAAAAATCCGGGAATTACCTTTACTAGAGATTATATCTAAATGATACGGCTGGGTACGTCCTAATCTATCACGATTGAAATGAATTTAATCCCTGGAATTACTAATATGGTTGATGCTAAGAATTTGTATTGCGCCCCTCGTCTATAAAGCAACAATACATCACCACGGAGATCAATTCTGAATTCTACTCAATGACAATAAAATCAAACATAGATTGTAATACAGTATTGCAAACGTGAACACTTATTGGGTACCATTACAAATCTTCCTTGTGCGATTATAGGTTGTTACTCAACACATACATAATTCATCATAACTTAGATAATACTTGCTCCCATCAATATCCCATAATAATCTGTGACTAATATTATGGGATGACGATGATACTAAATTGAATGAGAAATGAGACCAAAGGTCTCAAAGATCAACCATACACTGTCCAAGTGGAAACCTATCAACACCAGTCCCAGGCTACACAGACAATTTACTTTCATACAAAGTGGTCATAACTAAAATAAAATACGAAACATTAAATATAGCAAACAGATGTATAATGGTGTTTCAAATTGACACGAAATTAACATAAATCATGTTTTCAAGAAGGTTTACGAGCTACGGAGACACAAGAGAAGTCATATAATCTCTGATTAGAAAATGTCCTCATTAAACGGTTTTGCACTTCTTTCGTATGTCTGAATACGTTTTTTCTTTCTGTACCCATGGTCAAGGTTTCTAACAACTTCTTTTATTCTGGAACTACATAACTGATACAAGACGGAATGCGAAAATCTGCTGCTGCCTTCAGAAAACAAACAAACACAGAGTATAGTAATAACAGAAACGTCATTGCATACGTTTCCTTTGACTCCCCCTCTGCACCGATGGTAAGGGTTTCTAGGAGCTTCCTTGGTTCTGGAACTACGGAACTAAATGAGACGACATGCGCGTTTTTGTTTCTGCGCCATCAGAAGAAAAGTCCCAATTCAGGACCTAACAGGTTTCCATATTATGCCATGAGTTAATACGATGTTTAGTTAGAGGAGACTCGGGTTGTACTCGAAAACTCCTCTTAAATATGTATTTTCGAATTGCATACAAATCAAAGTGACTTTAAAACCACGCCTAATTTAGATTTCGATGGTACTTAAAGGAGTAGTACAGTTTTAGTAAGGATGTGCTTCAGAAACAAAAACCCGCACAATAACATTACAAACTTATAGTTATAACTCCACCATGCTCGAAAGGAATACACAATTACAAACGACTAAGTAAAAAGCCTGTTATCATTCAAAAACAACCATTACAACACAATAAGGCACACTCTTGAAAAGCATAGGTTTATATGTAAAGTTTTGCTGAAATAATGATCAAATAAAAGGATCATCAACAACTTTTTAAAAAGCTCTTTTGAAAAAGTGTAAGCATTTACAATTTTTTTTTTAAATCATCGAATAAATCTGGGGCCCAGATTTGTTCAGATCAGATATATTTATTGATATTTCAGCCGTTTCTGATCAAATAAAGTTTATTCTGCCATTAAAATTGTATGCTCTTTTAGATTTTACACTCATTTTTGTATTATCTCACAAACAATTATTTCGTGCAGCGCCCTCTATAACAATGTTCATTTCCATAAATAACAATCGTACTTTTAATGGTGTTTTATCTGATATGAAATTGAAATTAATAAATCATCAATTGAAGTAGGTTCGTGCAGCAATAACAATGCTAACACCGATATTTGACAAGGGAAGTCATAACAAGTCAGAACATTCAGAATAAATTGGATTTCGTATCAATGCTTATGAAAGTCTCGACATTGATCAGTAGGCTCACTTCTCGAACCTGTACCTGTTTCACGTTCGGGATTTTATTCTATTTCATAAAGATAAAGGATAACAACAAACAATAATGATGGAATGTCCGATCAGTGTTGTACTCGGCACAATGACATTGCTTCTTGTAATTCTGCCATGTCTATCGTTGTCTTTTCAGTGTAATAGGCGATATGAGCAAGAAACGAATGGAACCGTTATCAGTCATGTCAGTGTTCAGTGTATCGCTGATCGGCTTTTGAAAAAAAATGAATAGATCACATTGTATCGATCTGACGATGAAGCCATCGGACATTGTGATCCCACGTATTGCGTAGCAGGTGATTGTCACTTGTGGTGTCAGCCTGAGGAAGAACTTAAAGATTTTTTTGATTTTGAAACTTGTGAGCGGAATGGTTTTTCCCTCAAAATAAGAAATAATCTGCTTTACACTGATTACGGTGAATACTATTTTTCCGTAAAACCCTCTGATGAAATATTTTTGTTTAACCTAACTAAGCTTTCAACGGAAAGTCCACTATCTACAGACACGTCGACAAGGGAACACGCCGTAGGTAAATTTGTAACTATAATATTAATTTCATTATCTGTCGCACTTATTTGCAGTATCGGAACTGGACTATATTTAATAGCGCGCAAACACACCCGAATTAACAAACTGAACCGAGACCTATTACAAATTTCAGTCGCACTATCACGATCAAACACAACAGAGGCCATAGATATATCCTCCAGCCTCCGCAAACGTCTCTTGCAAGTATTAATGCCCTTTTTGGCATCGGTAATTCTTCGCTTCATCAGGCATCGGAGCTGCCTCCAAAGACCCGCTCCAGTGACCTTAACACGGCACAAGTGGCGATGGATGACTGTACGCCGTACGAAGAGAGCGAGACAAACTTTCATACAGTAACCAATACACGTGGGAACCACTTCCACTTTAGTCAAGACAACGGACAAGGGACCTTGGCAATTATCGGGTCTTCTTCAAAAGGTGCTGACGGCGGAGGCGAACAGAAAGAAAGCATGTATTACTCGGTGGATGATTGCAAACATAATGAAACCACAAGTCTGGTAGCTACTGGACATAGCTTACCGTCTCCATTCATCGATGATCTATCGGTAGACTGCAATACTGACGATGATGACATGCTTAGCATGTTGTACGCTAAACCAAACAAGACAAAGAGGGCGCAGCATCAAAAGTCCATTGAGAAATTGTCCTTCAGCAGTTTTGTGGAGGGTGATAAATCTGACTATGACGTCCTCAGCTAAGAAATAGTTGGTAAACCTACTATGTCGGATGGGATTCGAGCTGCAGCTTATACTGGAGATGGAAACGGCGCTAATGCACATTTACCACAGATTTCAGATATATGTAAACTATGGTTATCCCACCGACGTCACAACCCTTTGTTTATCAGAGTCTGGAGAGAATATCGAAGCGATGCCAGCAAGTAATGGTTGCAGTCATCGATTCTGCTAAGTGCGTTACATTGCCACTTCAAGATATGATTACAGCAGTCAATAATGTTTCCATCAGTGAACCTTACTGATGGTGATCAAGGGAGTCTTGACCTGGCAGTGAATCAAAAAGTACCATACCAACTGTACATAGATGAGTTTTTTGACTTGTCTGACAATGAGCTGCTGAAGCCGCGCACTGATCATGAATAGCTTATGACAACTTTCTACAATTACCATCTTAAATCATCTGACACATCTCTAATATATTCATTGGCTTGGAGAAACGAGTGAGTTGTCACTGAAGCATGTTTAAATGTCCACGCCAAGTTCATCCGGAGGTCTGATTACTTTGCATGAACTCAAATAATAAGACAATAATTTCACACTTAATAATATAGATATGATAATATTTCACCGAAACTTAAGGTACAAAACGTGACAAGCTACATTAGTATTATTTTATTGTTGTTAAATAGTTCTGTATACGTGTCAAAACTATTTATAAGATTGATATGATAAACATGCGTTGTGATTTCACAGCGTAAAAGGATGCTGCATAACATTGTAAAACAAAGTCCATTATAGTCATATAATGGTTTGTTGTACAATAAGTATGCAAACCATTGGGGATGATTGCATAATATCCAAAATTACCTTTCAAAATCAGTTTTGAATACACAATTATTTCAATCGTAAGATGTAGGATGGGTAATTGTTTGTTAGTAATTATGTGACTGGTCAATGGCAATGAAGGCAATAGAACATTTAAACATACATTACAAACATGACAAAGAAAAAGGGACACGCTAAAAAACAGAACAAAACAATATTATCACATTCAACGCCATTCGGGTCTGTTATGCATGTATACAGCAGAGTCCGTTTACATATACTCACTTAGCTCCATTCCAAATTCATTTCGGATTCCAGTGCAAAGAAATCAATGCATTGTTTTCTTATTCGATGAATGATTATATGGTTACTCAAGTAAGCAACCAACAAGGCTTTTGTTGCAGACTCAATTAAATCATCTATAAAGGGCCCCAGTACAAAGCAACACATGAGGATATCATTTCCATTCTGTGTCAATGAAATAAATATTATAATTATTTAATCTCGTTTTGATGTGATGCAATGATAATGCGATTACTTAGTATTTATATAAATCTCTCTGGGACGATTAAAGGATGATAAAAGGAGACAAACATATATCAAGGCAATAATTGTTCGTTTTAATATGTTCACATTAGTGGATGCCAATGGTACTTGACGAAATCACTAATGAAACCAATCCCTCTCACAGGATAACAAATCAACGTTAAAGTCGAAACCAATCAACATCAATCAGTCCCAGCCTTCACATGATAATTGTTTCATGCAAAGTGACAACAAGCAAAATTCATGAATAAAAACCGAATGACGTTTTAAATAGACACGAATTAACATTAAGCATTAATTGCAGGAGATTTGTGGACACAAGAGTCACGAGATAATTATTCAATATCGTATTAGGACACATCACACGATAGACATGATACACTGTTTTGATTTTCTTACGGTAGTGTTCATAAGTCGTCATATCTTCTCTGACTTAACACTTTATTTCCCGTTAGGGATCACTTTTCACTTTATAAAGAATAACAAAGAAGCAAGAAAGCATAATGGAATGCTCACTTCGTGTTACACTTATAGCGGTGTCGTTGTTCCTTGTAGTTCAGCCATGTCTGTCATTGTCTTTTAAGTGTGAAAGGCGATATGAGCAAGAAACGATTGGGACAGTTATCAGTGTTCAGTGTATCGCTGATCGGCTTTTGAAAATATATGAACAGATCAAATTGTATCGATCTGAAGGTGAAGCGATTGGACATTGTGATCCCATATATTGCGTTACAAGTTGTTACTTGTGGTGTGTGCCTGAGGAAGAATTTAAAGATCATTTTGCTATTGAATTTTGTGGAAACAAATGTTTTTCCCTCAGAATAATAGATCATCTGCTTGACTCTGATTACGGTGAATTCTATTTTTCCGTAAATTCCTCTGGTAAAATATTTATTATGAACCTAACTAAGCTTTTAACGGAAACTCCGCTAACTACAACAATGTTGACTAGTGGACAGGTTTATCTTTATTCCTCATTTCCAATGGTCAAGGTTTCTACAGAACTCATAAGACGCGGAACACAATACACGGGTTCTGTGCCATCAGACGGAAAGTCAAAATGCCCTACAGAAACACGCATAATACATTCATTGACCGACACTGAAGCTAAACGAGACAATAATGGAATGACGGTCACCGACGTAGTTGTCTTAATTAGAATATGGACATTATTTATGACGCTCATGTGTAGCATTGGAACGGGACTGTATTGTCTACTGCGAAGAAACTCTCGAAGTAAAAGACTAAACCGTTGTCAACATAGTTATTCACTTGTCCTGTCACAAATATGACACACAGAAGTTATAGAAATGACCTCCATTACATCGCAGACCCCACGAATATCTCTTGGAATAGTGGATACCCTTCCTGGCACAGGTAACCCTTCCAAAGGTGACGCTTGGAATGGACATCACACATTTGCGTAATGTTTGTTTCGTCATCAAGGAACAGCGTTGTTTCAATGTATAACTGATAACATTGACACAGACAAATTAATGTGATGGATGACCACATGCTATATGATATCGGAGAACATCCTAACACACCCACACGTGCAAATTATCGTCTCCAGATCCGTCAGGACAATGGCCAAATGCCTTTACAAGCGGTCGATGATGCGGCACTTGGTAATGTTGGTGGAGGAGATGAGTTAGGGCACATGTACTTGACAGTGGAAGATTGCAAACAAAATTAAGTCACCGGCCTCGAGGTCAGTGGTAATCCGATCTCTAATTAAATTACCTTCCAATTTCAAGCGTCGAGGATCTATTGGTTGATAGCAATACTACCGTCGATGGCATCCGCAATACCCTGCTTGCCAAACTAGAGAATGTGCAACATCAATTGGTTAAGAACAACTCGTTACTTCACCATACTGCGGATAATGGGGATTCTGACTACGATGATATCAGACCAAACTTTGGAAAAGGAACCGTTTGCATTGTTATTTGGCTAATAGTTGGTCAGCACCATCAACTCAATACATTATATCGTTTAATAGAACAATTTTGTATTGTATTTTGCCAACACATGTTCAACTATGGGTTGATAATTACAGAAATTAAACAAAGATTAAAACTAATGTCATGCAAGGAATCGTTTGTTGACCGGCTTTTGACACTCTTGTCCTACGATGTCGGGTGCGAACCCTGCGGCGGCAGCTCTCGGCGCAGACGAAAGTGGAGCGACCGCAAACTCATCAAGGCCTGCAAACATCCACGATGCTTCTGATATCGACAATGACTACGCCACCTACGCCACAATCTGCATTGTATAAGAGTCTGGAAAGAATCGCAAAAGAATTTCCGCAGGTTATGAGTATAGTCTCCTTCCTTGCAAATCAGACGACATCCCCCTGCCAAGAGGTGATAACCTCAGTCGCTTTGACCTCGTCCAGATTACGCTGTTGCCAGCGGCAACCCATGATGCTGAGGAGAAAGGCAGGGTTTACCTGGCAACTAATGGAAGAGTGCCACCTGAACCCGTGGGCTGAGATCCGGCACATCTTTACTTGGGTGACTTCTTTGGCTCAGACTATGACCTGCTGAAGCCGCGTATTGATCAATGATACAATTATAAACTAAAGAGATGTACATACTTCTAACAATCACCTAGATATGTCTGCTTTCTAACAAGAATAACGTGTTTGAACTTATGACAAATAAGTATTAGAGTTGTATTTGTATACGTATGTATGATTAGAATGTAACTGTTATTATTTGGTATTTTCGACATGAAATTGCATATTACGAAATGTTGGACAATTGTAATCATTTTTTCGAATGTTAAGTGAATACAAGCAAAGTGAGTGCAACGAAAATTAATACAATGAAATTTAACCCCTTGACCACGGGAACCGAGTGGGTTGCGTGTACAAAGTCTATGGAGATTTTATTAACTCGTAGGGAACGGGTTAACTTGCCATTGTATGTTTGTTTGTATAAGTTGAAGGCATCAATTATACTGAAGCTACGAATGAATATAAGATCTTTATAGCTCGTGAAATTAGATAATATCAAATTACCTAAACAAGTATACAAGAAGACAAATGTGAAGTATGTAATATCATTATCATTTACTAGATTGATACGAAGACATGCTACATTTTTTACAAATATAACTAATGGAGTGCAATTTATAAATTATACAAATATGTCATACATTCCATAACATTCAATACAAATGTAAGTACATTTTTGCATTGACGCAACATTTAATTAGCCATATTCCGTTCGTTCATTGTGTGTCAGTCTTTGCATGTAGAGCAATTGTAAGCTCAGTAGAGTATATATTTATAGTAGCTTCGCCATATAAACGTTCATATTAGTATTACTATTATTTGTGTTTGAACTCACATGTGATATTCTATAAATCATTTTGAAAAACTTACACTCAAATCATACTACAGCAGTTCAAAATTATCAGCATAATATGTTAACCATAGTCATTCAGACACTTACGATGCATAATACAACTATTACATTGGCAAGTCTTGCTATTAATTGAAGATGAAGGGAAGTCGGGAAATTATATATGAACATCCAGAATTACCTTAACTAGAAATTACATCTAAATTGTACGGCTTGAAACGTCATAATTTACCGTGGTTGAAACAAACTTTATCCCTGGGGAAGCTAATAGGGTTGACACTAAGAATTTGCATTGCGCCCCTGGATTAAATACGGAATGCAGCACCATGCAGGTCAACCATTCATTCTACTCAATGACCATAAAATCAAACATTAATTGTTTAAAGAGATAGTTGAGTTTTGGTAGAGAGGGCGCTACACATAATAATGAGATAATGAAAAACTGAGTGTAAAAATTGAAAGAGGATAATATTTTAGTGACAGAATAAACTTTATTTGATCAGAAACGGTTCAGAAACGGCTGAAATATCCTTAAATGTAACCATTTGTAATAAATGTGGGGCCCCACAAATATTAGCTAATTTTGAACCAACCGTTACAATTTGTTTTTAAATGCTTCCTCTTTTCAAAATTTGTCAAAAGAAGTTTGTTAATAGTTGTTGATTATCTCTCTATCTAATCACTATTTTTACGAACCTTCACATGCACAATATTTTATTTAAAATGATTTAAACCAATGTGTTTTAAGAGAGCGCCATCTTGATTTTGAACGCCTCTGTTTGAATGATAAAAGGCTTTTTACTCAGTCGTTTGTGATTTTGAATTCCTTTCGAGCATGGTAGACTTATAACTATTGGTTTATAATATAATGGTGCAGGATTTGGTTACTAAAATTCAGTTTGACCAAAACTGTACTCTCTTTACCAGAACTCAACTATCCCTTCAATACACTGTTGCATAATTGAATACTCATCGGTTACTATAATAAAATCATCCTTGGATGATTGTAGGATGCTACCCCGAAAACCGACATAATTTATCGGGACTTCGAGCATGACTTGCTCTCATCGTCATCCCATAATAATCTCTGACTAATAGTAATATCATGGGATGCTGATGATACTTAACATAATTTATGAAATGAGAAATGAAATAATGGTTTTCGCATATTATACATACACTATACAAGTGGAAACCTTTTAACACCTGTTTCAGGCTACACATGAAGTTTACTTTCATACAAAGTGGTTATTACATCAATAAAGCAAGAAACCTTAACCCGTTTACTACGGGGCCCGAGAATTCTCGGTTCCCGTGGAGCCTACTCACAGACGGGAACCGAGATTTCTCGGGTCCGAGAAAGGGCTAGTTTAATTGCATAAAAATACATCTATTTTCCTTCTAAATTAAATATAAATTATATGGATACAAACCTTGATCTCTTGGCTACATGCATCTCAATTTTTACCGACTGTAGTTGTGTATTTTTCGTTTTATTACAAGTTTAGCATGGAAATGCATGAGTCCTCTTTCAGGATATTCGTATACAAACACATACAAGTGAGTTTATGCAATTTTGACTGGATTTTGGTTTCGCTGGGTCTATTATTACCTAGAACTGTGTAAGCCGGACATTATGATTTTACAAGCAGCGAATTCCAAACTCGCTCTGTGTATCTTTTGTACACGGCACGCGCGCACACGTACACAATGAGATCGATCGATATTCATTCACGCCTATACACGGTACTGGGCCCAGAATTGAATAGCTTACAGTGTTATAAGCCGTCTCGCTCGCGGTAAGCCCTAGCTCTGATCTCCAGGTCATTCATGCGTATACAGGCTACCGGGCCGGTTTATTATTTAGGATATTAGCTAGTCTCGATCTAGTCATTCCCATTATTTCAATGCAAGCTTGTCGGATATCAACTGCGCATCGTGCCATAAAGTCTCGGATTTTTACTATTTAGTACAACGTTTTGATTTTCATGAGTAGTTTGTTTCACAAATTAGTTCTCAATTCGTTGGTAATAGCTTATCACTATCAATGTAACATCGTATCTCAAAATGTCTCGTCATGGAACGAAGTCTCTGTTTAGCGTTGAAGATGCTCGAGAAGCGATCCTTGACTCGGACTCTGAAAATGAATTTGATAAAATGGACTTATCAAGCGAAGAAGAGTATTCGTCGGACGTAGAAAATGAACAATATGAAACCACGACGTTCGATGATTACTTTGAATCGGAGAATACAGCAGAGTCCACGAATGGAAATACTCCTGTAAACCCCGCCAGCGCTCGTAACGATACCCTCGATCCAGACCGAACCGACCGGGGAGTTAGGGGGGACCAACATGCAGCCGAGCCCATTGCGACCGCTTCCGTGCCGGGGGATAGCGGGAACAAGCGTCGTCGAGTCGCAGCTGCAGAGCCAGTGGGGCGGACCTGGGAGGATAACCCATCTGACGGACCTCAACACTTCGAGTTTACAGGCACCCCTGGTATCAGTCCTGATACAGGCCTGTCACCAACTTCAACTCCGCTGGACTGTTATCTCAAATTTGTGTCAAAGGAAACATTTGAGGAAGTTGCAGTTGAGACCAACAAATACGCGTCTTCGGTCCTGAGAGAATCCCCTCCATCGCCATCATCACCAGCCAAGAACTGGACCAGAACTAGTGCAGGTATGTACAGTCTAAGACTTGTATTTTGTTAATCCAGAAATAATATCAAAATTACCTTTACTGAACATACAATTGATATGTATTATTTCTGTTTTTCTTCAGCATATGAATAAAAAAGGGTTTCTATTATCTTATTTATTTTCAATTGTAATGTAAGAAGATTGTAAGACTAAGAAGATGTTCTGTAACTACATGTATGTGGCATAGTGTTGACAAAAGACCTTTTCAAATGTTAGTTTGATATTTATAGTGAAGTTTATGACTCGTGTCATTTTTACATGTATGAAGAGTATGAAGTATTGAAGAATTGTTTTTTCTTTCTTTTTATTTTGCAGGAGAGCTCATCATCTTCTGGGCGTTATGCATGCTCATGGGAGTCGTCGGGAAACCTGCAATCCATCTCTACTGGTCTACCAGGAACATCCTTGCCACCCCTTTCTTCGGCCAGACTATGACGAGGGACCGCTTCACTCTTCTTCTCCGCTTCCTCCACTTCAATGATAACAACCAGGCCAAGCAGCGCAGTGACCCAAGCTACGACCCGCTCTTCAAACTCCGGCCATTTTATGACGCAGTAACGACAGCGTTCCATAAAGTCTTCACACCATTTCGCTCCATCGCGATCGACGAGGCCCTCATCAAGTTCTATGGGCGCCTGAGCTTCAAGACATATAACCCCCGCAAGCCAGCAAAGTATGGCATGAAAGCGTATAAGATATGTGATCCGACTGGATATACGTGGAAATTTAGACTTTACACCGGTAAAGCTAAGGACACCATTGTTGGACTTGTGATGTCAATGATGACAGGACTTTTGGACAAAGGATACCGCCTTTTCATGGACAATTGGTACACAAGTCCTACACTTTTTGCAGAACTTTTCAAGCGGAGGACCCATGCTTGTGGAACTGTTAGAGCAAATAGACGTGAAATGCCTAAAAATCTGAAACCGGCTCAAAAGCTAACCCGTGGGATGTCCATCTTCAGACGATCTAAGGAACTGCTCGCCATGCTGTGGTTTGATAAACGTGATGTAACAATGCTGAGCACTCTCCATACCAACACCTTCAGTGATACACAGAAAAAACATCCTGTAACAGGGGAAAACATTCAAAAACCAGACGTTGTTCTCGATTATAACAAATACATGGGTGGAGTAGACTTGTCAGACTTTCTAACTAACAAATACGCAGATATGAGAAAATCTCTCAAGTGGTATAAAAAACTCATATTTCATCTGAACGATTTGGCGGTGACGAATGCGTACATTGTGTACTGCCATGTATCAGACAGGAATGTAGACCATTTAAACTTTGTCATAGACCTCATCGAGCAGATGATTGCCTTTGGCAACCAGCTTGCGCAGGACCGACCGCGACCAGTCCGATCTGGGAGGAGATGCAATAAGGAAAACGTACTAAGGCTGGAATTTTCAGAATCTCAACATTGGCCCATGCATGTCCCTCCTACAGCAAATAAGCCAGACGCAACTCGACCATGTGTTGCGTGCAAGCCTAAGCCGCTAGGAAAACGGAAGCAAAAAGGAGATCAAACATCACGCCCTGAATCAAGATTTATGTGCAGAAAGTGTGAAGTCCCTCTCCACATCCTTTGCTTTGAACGATACCACACCAAAGCAAATTATCGCTCAGGATAGTACAGAACTTGATGATCTTAATCCTTGTTGTTAGGCTACATGTAATCATCAGTTACCAAAGACACATGAAACATAAATACATTGAATAATTTGGAATAACAAAATGGGTTAATTATTCTGTATAGATCTGCTTTCATTTGATGCATCGTATTTAATTCATGTTTTCATATCTATGCCATTGTTGCCATAACATTGATCAAATTGATTTATTTGTGGATACACGATCTTTCCTTATTTATTACAATGATTGAGTTTATTTGTATAATGTGTCTCTTCACTCACATACATACCGTGAAGCGACTTTATAAGAACACTTACTGATTATTACATTGAGGTGAAAGAATGGAATATTTCTTTATGGACATTTGATATTCCCAGCATGTATCTGCTCGTAAGGTTACAAATGACCTTATAAGAACGCTAAATGTTTTATTACTTTGTGATGAAATAATTCAATTTTCCTTGATGGACATGTGATTTTTCCAGCATGTATCTGCTCATGATGAGGAGCCGCTACGAGTGACTTTATAAGAACACTTGTTTATTACGTTGAGGTGAAAGAATTCAATATCTATTTATGGACATGTGATATTTCCAGCGTGTATCTGCATCTCATGGATCTACATGTACGAGTGACTTATTGTTATTACCTTGACATGAAAATATTTCTTCTGACATGAGATATTCCCAGCATGTGATATGTAAATGTATGAAATGTTTTGTGTAAATCTTATGACGGATCAACAAGTGACATTGAACACTTCAGATTAGTACAGTATTTATTTTGACTCATACTTTGTGTACCTTTACTTTATATTTTGTTATTATAGGTATGCTTTCTGTCCAACAACATGATCTTGTAATTTATAAATTGTGTAAAATTGTACATTGCTGTTAATTCTCGTATCTACTCACAGACATGTTCTTCATGAATTGATTTTTTCTAAATTGTAATAATTTATTCATGACCATTGCAAGAAATATGTATCAAGACTTGCCTTTTGCAATATTTTGATGTACATAATTTGAATTTGAAAATGTAATTACTTGATATTTCATATGCAAAAATACATACTACAAATTAATTATGTAGATCTTGTATCAACATGAGCATGGAATATACTGAAGTACTCAAGTGAATATACTCACAGCATGGACATAAATATCAGGAGGATGATATATTGTTTGATAAGAATTATTTGTCATCATAATAAATGCACAAAAATGAAATGTAATGTGCAATCATCATGGAGTTTGAATATGTAGTAGTATGCATCTTTCATAATAAATATTGGGTGTCACCTAGTAATGACATCGAAAAGTTGAGTAAATTCATGGAATAAAGTGATGTGTTTTTGTATGATTACATAACTAAATGGAATGTTCTCTGCTTAAATTTGTGCTTACACTGATTGGATAAGTTGCAATGATGTCGGTAACTGGTTCATCACTGATGATGATAATGATGATGATGAAGGTGATACTGATAATGATGATGACGATTGATGATGATAATGATATCGATGGCGAAAATGCTGATGATAGTAATGAAAATGATGCTGATGAAGATGATGACGAGTATGATAATGATGATGACGATAATGATGAGGATTATGATGATAAGAATGAAATTCACGATGATGATACTGATGAAGATGATGACGAGTGTGATAATGATGACGAGTATGATAATGATGACGATTATGATACTGATGATGACGATAATGATGCTGATACTGATGATAATGATGCTGATAATGATGACGATGATGATGATAATGATAAAATGATGAAAATGATGATGATCGTGTCGATGATGATGATGATGATAAGAATGAAATTCACGATGATGATACTGATGAAGATGATGACGAGTGTGATAATGATGACGAGTATGATAATGATGACGATTATGATACTGATGACGATAATGATGCTGATAATGATGATGACGATGATGATGATAATGATAAAATGATGAAAATGATGATGATCGTGTCGATGCTGATGAAGATGATGATGATGATAAGAATGAAATTCACGATGATGATACTGATGAAGATGATGACGAGTGTGATAATGATGACGAGTATGATAATGATGACGATTATGATACTGATACTGATGATAATGATGCTGATAATGATGACGATGATGATGATAATGATAAAATGATGAAAATGATGATGATCGTGTCGATGATGCTGATGAAGATGATGATGAAATTCACGATGATGATACTGATGAAGATGATGACGAGTGTGATAATGATGACGAGTATGATAATGACGATTATGATACTGATGATGACGATAATGATGCTGATACTGATGATAATGATGCTGATAATGATGATGACGATGATGATGATGATAATGATAAAATGATGAAAATGATGATGATCGTGTCGATGATGCTGATAAAGATGATGATGATGATAAGAATGAAATTCACGATGATGATACTGATGAAGATGATGACGAGTGTGATAATGATGACGAGTATGATAATGACGATTATGATACTGATGATGACGATAATGATGCTGATACTGATGATAATGATGCTGATAATGATGATGACGATGATGATGATGATAATGATAAAATGATGAAAATGATGATGATCGTGTCGATGATGCTGATGAAGATGATGATGGTGATAAGAATGAAATTCACGATGATGATACTGATGAAGATGATGACGAGTGTGATAATGATGACGAGTATGATAATGATGACGATTATGATACTGATGATGACGATAATGATGCTGATAATGATGATGACGATGATGATGATGATAATGATAAAATGATGAAAATGATGATGATCGTGTCGATGATGCTGATGAAGATGATGATGATAAGAATGAAATTCACGATGATGATACTGATGATAATGATGATCGTGTCGATGATGCTGATGAATGAAATTAACGATGATTATACTGATGAAGATGATGACATTTATGATAATGATGACGATGATGATAATGATGATGATAACGATGATGATGATGATAATGATATCGATGATGATGATGGTAATGAAATACTGTCCTTTTTTAAATACATGCTTTTGCAAGCAAAACATATTCATTTTATTTCAATCGTTCTAATATGCCTTGACAAAAACTCGCCATGATTATAAACATATATTGTGTGTGTTTATATACGCTTATGACACATTATCATCGCTTGAGTTTTGTTTGATTTGTTTGAGTATTGATTTCTGCGGAACACTTTCATTTCCTATAAACAATACGCGCGTAATCTGAAAGTGCGCAATGCGTCCACGGTCTATTGAAATACAACAACTCTCACTTCTTTTATCTTTTATAATGGAGACCGTCAGGCCATCCATATATTTAATCACAAAGGAAAGCATCACTAGGGTTTACGCGAACAATTACACTAGAACTTGCACTTCCTGTGCACAATACATGGGCACTCAAAGTGGGCCACGCCTTATCGGTCTATTGAAAAATTACATCTCGATCCTCTCTTATCTTTGTCAATAGAGACCGCGCGTCACACCATCCATTCAAAATTTATCACAAAGGAGCGCATCAGTAGGCATCAGTAAATATTAGGTTATCAGCCCAACGATTAGCTTGGTGCACCTATAGGGTTGCCCGCCGCTAGTGTGCTCCCCGAGGAGTTGAGAATGTGTACAAGATAATTGTGCGGGTCTGGCTGTACCATATGACCAGGGGTAATAATAATTAGAGGCTGTTCTGCTATATAATAGCTATACATTATTATTATTATTATTATTATTATTATTATTATTATGCTATACACCACTGATTTCATAAATATTTTGTATGATTGTACTTATATTTTAATTTATATAAAAAGTTGATTGATTAGTTATATGATTCAAAACAACCTGAAACAAATGTAAATTAAACTTCCGCAAATTTGTAAAATTATGAGTGACGATGATGCTGATGAAGATGATGGTAATGATGATGATGATGATGATGATGATAATGATGATAAAAATGAAATTGATGATGATGATACTGATTAAGATGATGACGATTATGATAATGATGATGACGATTGTAATAATGATAATGATGATGATGATGATAATGATGATAACGATGATGATGATGATAATGATATCGATGATGATGGTAATGATGATAATGTTATCGCTGGTGATAATGATAATGATAATGACCATGATCTTAGTGATGGTGATGATGATGATGATAAGAATGAAATTGACTATGAGGATGCTGATGAAGATGATGAAATTTATTCCAATCGTTCTAATATGCCTTGACAAAAACTTGCCATGATTATAAACATATTTTGTGTGTTTATATACGCTTATGACACGTTATCAACGCTTTAGTTTGGGAATCTTTTGTGACGCAATCATTGCATTATTTCCGTTGAGCTACAAATGAAATTGCATGTATCCTGAGGACTATGAAAAATATTCCACCCACAACTAATGAACAACTAACTGTTTAATCCTTTCTTTTCAAGAAAAAATTCAAAGCACCGCATAATATGCGGTACTTTGATTAGCGCTATATTTGAGTTTTGTTTGATTTGTTTGAGTATTGATTTCTGCGGAACACTTTCATTTCCTATAAACAATACGCGCGTAATCTGAAAGTGTGCCATGCGTCCACGGTCTATTGAAATACAACAACTCTCACTTCTTTTATCTTTTATAATGGAGACCGTCAGGCCATCCATATATTTAATCACAAAGGAAAGCATCACTAAGGTTTACGCGAACAATTAGGCTACACTAGAACTTGCACTTCCTGTGCACAATACATGCGCACTCAAAGTGGGCCACGCCTTATCGGTCTATTGAAAAATGACATCTCGATCCTCTCTTATCTTTGACAATAGAGACCGCGCGTCACACCATCCATTCAAAATGTATCACAAAGGAGCGCATCAGTAGGCACCAGTAAAGATTAGGTTAAACAAATATTTGTAAATATATCAATACGTAAATAATATATATATACAGATATATATATATATATTCCTTCAAAACTAATTAATAACTATTTAATCCTTTTTTGAATTGAATAAAGACTTTACCAATGAATTATAGAGTCCAAATTTATTTTATTGACTTTTTTATATAATATATATTTCATAGATTTTTTCATAGATTATGTATATATAGATAGATAGGTAGGTAGGTAGGTAGGTAGATAGATAGATAGATAGATAGATAGATAGATAGATAGATAGATAGATAGATAGATAGATAGATAGATAGATAGATAGATAGATATAGATAGATAGATAGATAGATAGATAGATAGATAGATAGATAGATAGATAGATAGATATGTAGATTGGTTTATAGAACATATTTGTTTTGCATTTTGGGGCATCAACAAAATACCGCAGCATCTGAGAAATATGTTCCCTATATATTATCATAATGTTATCATTATATGGAGCGAACAATACACAGTTCGAAGATCAATTCGTAAGATTCCTGTGTGATAAATTATGAAGTCATAATGCCCGTCAAACCCATTTTTCACTGCGAAAAACCTTTTCCCTAAAATAGTCAACCCACCCAGAGCCCCGCACAAATTATAATGAACACAGTCATGTATTATTCAAAAAATTAATTAATTCGTGTACTCATACATTCGTTCGTTCATTAGTTGATTATCTTATTACTTTATATTTGTAAACAAATATCCATAATTATATCATCTATCTTGTTATTCATCCATTCATTCATTTTACGATCAGATTTACATCGTAGCTATAATTATGATTGTTCTTTTACCGAACTGCCACGATGTACCGCTCTGACATAAAACATTTGTATACTGCTAACAAAAATACTGTAATGCTAAAGCAGAGGCTGAGATTATTAGTAAACAAAAAATAAATTAGGCCTATAACTCAGTCTACATGTATGTTATACGATTCTACTCAAGTTTATTTACGATTGTATTTGTTCATCGTATATTGAAACAATTATCTTTACATATAAGATACATTATTATGAATTAGATTTAAAATAATTATGAATTCACGTTGAAAATATGTAACTGTTTGTACATTTATCCTTATTGTTTTATTTTCAAGGAAAATTGATGAAATGATGCAAGAATATAAAATAGTGCAAATATGATATTTATGTTTACCAATAAATAAACAGAAACAAACGTATCTGCATCCACACACACAAACCACTCTCACACATAATATAGGAGCACTGCAAAAAGGTATTTTAGTATCACGGATCGGGATATCGCCGATACAAAATGTACCTGAAAAAAAGGCTAGAAGGATATAGTCATCAATTCGTAATGGTAATCATTTTGGATCTACTCAATACTAACTGTATCTTATATTAGTTTTGAGGCCGTTTTAGCGGTTCAGTTATTGTGTGATTGTTGTTTGTTTTGTTTTATTCGAGGTGGAGAGAATGTTAGGTAACGACATGTCTCTGTAATCATTTCAGAAACAAACGGAAAGCCTTTCGATACACATCTGCCATGCTGATTTGACAGGCAGTAGCTAGCTGTGCATGCCGAGCAGCCAGCGCCACACAGCCACCAGGCCGGACAGCGCGGGCGGGCAATCCGCTGCGATCGAGGCCAGGCTACTCAGTGGCTGCGTGGCGTGGGGAGCGGAGAGAGCTCCGTATAATTTGCCTCTGTTCATGCTGATGTCAAAACAAGGAATGAATTGCGCATGCGCGAAAGACGTCACCAGCTGCATGCACTGATGAATAGTGCGTTCGCTAATTCGGTCTTGGCTCGCACACGCGGCCACATGCAGACCGCTGGGCTTTTGTTGGGGGCTTCGGTTTCTCGCACAGTGAAAAGAATCTCGTTTTCAGGGTAGGAAATGGTGCTTATATAGTCGTAGTAAACGGGTTAAATATAGCAACCAAATACATGATGGTGTTGGAAAAAGACAAGAATTCGGCATGAATCATGATTTCAGGAAGGAAGTACGTGAAATAAAGATAAACAAGAGACACAACTAACATTACATTGTTTTCCACTTTTTTCACTGCGTCTAAACACGTTTATCCTTATGCATTTTATGATTCATCATCAGCACCCATGATCAAGGTTTATATCAGCTTCTTTGATTCTGTAACTACATAAACTATACAACACGGGATGCAAGCTTCTGGTAAAATGCATGCTTTGTTACGTACGCTTTCAGAAAAATTAATATGTTGAGTAACATAAACATAAACCATTGAACACGTTTTCCTCGACTCCCCATATTCACCCATAGTCAGTGTTTCTAGGAGCTTCTTTGGTTCTTGAACTACATGACTGATACATGGACTACAAAGGAACTATTCTAAGTTTTCTAACAATATCTTTGATACTCATGTTTACCACTGGAGCAGGACTCGTTTATGTATAACAATGAACAGCGACAAACACAATATCCAAACATGCCTCTGTCACGATCAAACACTTGTCCTCGGTAACATCTTTTCCAAACATATATAAATACACTTCTTACCAACGGTTATGCTTCGATGCATCATTCAGACACGAACGTGACCTACATATAGAACAACTCCAATCACTGATGGATGTTTTCACGCAAAATAAGGATTATCTTCCCAGGAATGTCTGGTCCACGATATGCCAGCTTGGACTTGGTTCCAGACATACGCGACGAGGAAAGAAAGGAGGCATCAAAGTGCAGAGGAAGGCTACGCAGGCTACCTCCCCTCACCATTCCGGCACTTCATTGAGTAACAGTGCTACGCCAGTTGCAGTTTGTCATCGAAGTAACTCATCTAACAGCAACCCCACGCAGAGATTAGCAACGAGCGATGAGCAACCTACGCGACGAGGAGAGAAAGGAGGCATCAAAGTGCAGAGGAAGGCTACGCAGGCTAGCACCCCTCATCATTCCGGTAATTCATTGAGTAACAGTGCTACACCAGTCTCTCATCTCTCATCTAACAACAACCCCACGTTGATGTCTGACCGAGGGAACTGTAGATTAGCAACGAGCGATGAGCAACCTACGCGACAAGGAAAGAAAGGAGGCATCACAGTGCAGAGGAAGGCTACACAGGCTATCACCCCACATCATTCCAGCAATTCATCGAGTATCAGTGCTACACAAGTTGCAGTTTGTCATATCAGTAACTCAACTAACAGCAACGCCACGCTGATGTCTGACCGAGGGAACCTTTGTAGATTAGGTTTGATTAATGCCAGATCTGTCTGTAACAAAACTTTACTTGTGGTTGATCACCTTTTGGAGAATTGTCTTGATGTTATGTGTGTGACTGAAACTTGGTTGAGTGATACAGAAAAACATACAAAGGTTATTGGTGATCTTACCCCTGCAGGTTTTAGTTTATTTCATTTACCCCGTTTACACCGCATTGGGGGTGGTGTTGCTATCTTGTATCGTGAAGGTATAGAAACCAAGTCAACTAAATATCCAGCATCAAGCTTTGAGTGTTTGTGTTGTGATATGAAGTTCAAAGGAACTTCTTCACTTATTAAAGTTGTTGTTATCTATCGACCCCCATATAGCTCAAAAAATAGGA
Source organism: Echinarachnius parma (assembly GCA_037951105.1). Lineage (NCBI taxonomy): Eukaryota > Metazoa > Echinodermata > Echinoidea > Clypeasteroida > Echinarachniidae > Echinarachnius > Echinarachnius parma. Next base: position 68,190 of record JBAMJV010007342.1, on the reverse strand, counting down.
ATAGCTCAAATGTCTTTTTTGAAGAATTTTCTAATTTGGTGTCATATTTAATATCCACTGCTAGTAAGCTCGTAATTGTAGGAGATTTTAATATTCATTTGGATGATGATCATAATACTGAAAGAAAGAAGTTTTTGGACATACTCCAATCTTTTAATTTAGTTCAGCTTGTACAAAATTCTACTCATGAAAGTGGCCACATATTAGATTTTGTTATTACATACGCTGATGGAGATCTTGTTAGTAATGTAGAAGTGTCTTCATTTATAAATGACCATGCTGCAGTGCATTGCAGTTTGAAAGTGATTAAGCCTCAGCCTAGAAGAAAGAAGATATCATATAGAAATTTTAAGTTGATAAATCATGATAGTTTTGCAGACAACATTCGTATGTCGGCTCTTCTTGTAAACCCCGAGTCTAACCTTGATGGTCTGGTCAATCAATATGATACTGAACTTGCTACGGTTCTTGATCGTCATGCACCAATAAAAGAGAGTATGATAACTATTCGTCCACGCAACATGTGGTACACATCAGAGATTGCTGAAGCCAAACGCCTGAGAAAGCGCCTTGAACGACGGTGGCGGGCAAACAAGACTGATATTAACAGACAACTGTTTACGAATCAGCGACTTCTTGTTTTTGAGATGATTAAAGAGGCCAAAGCTGAACATTTGAAAAAACAGATATCTGACTGCTCTAATTCAGGTCAATTCTATAGAGTCATTGGTAATGCTTTACATCGTACATCAAATTTAAAGTTTCCAACTAATGTACCTTCATTGGAACTTGCTGAAAATTTCAGTGCCTTCTTTTTGTCTAAGATAAGTGATATTCGAAGTGAACTTGATACAATTAATACCACATCAGGTATTGTAGCTCGAGATCATTTAGATGTACCAGTTTGGGATGAATTTGATCCAGTTTCAAACGATGCGATCTTAAATCTCATTTCAAGTCTTCCTGCCAAGTCATGCTCATTGGACCCTATCCCGACTTGGTTAGTCAAGAAACATGTTGGACTCTTACATTCTTGTATTGCATCAATGGTTAATATGTCGTTACAGTCAGCTCAGTTCCCACAGTCTTTTAAACAAGCTATTGTGTCCCCCCTCTTGAAAAAGGTGTCATTAGATTCTGAAGATCTTGCTAATTTTCGTCCAGTATCGAATCTCAAGTTTGTATCTAAGATACTGGAGAAAATAGTAGCCTCACAAATGTTGGATCACTTTAATTATAATAATTTGTTAGAGCCATTCCAGTCAGCCTATAGGAAGGGTCATAGTGTTGAAACAGCCCTCATTCGTGTCTCTAATGATATTTTGCATGCCCTTGATAGGAAACAGGCTGTGTTTTTGGTATTATTGGATTTATCGTCCGCCTTTGATACTGTTGACCATTCAATTTTGTTAAATCGACTTGAATCATATGGAGTTAAAGGTAAACCACTTAATTGGATTTCATCATATTTAGAAAATAGATCATTTGTAGTTAGTGTTGAGGGAACAACATCTACTTCAGCTAAGATGAAGTTTGGTGTTCCCCAAGGATCGGTCCTTGGACCAATGTTTTTTAGTATATATTGTACGCCTTTAGCAAGTATTGCAAGGAGCCACGGTATTTCAATTCATTTATATGCCGATGATACTCAGTTGTATCTTCCTTTTAATCCTAGTGACTCAAATAGTGAACTGTCAGCCAAACGTCGACTTGAAGCTTGTATATCTGATATGGCATCTTGGATGGTTGTGAATAAGTTAAAATTAAATGGTTGTAAATCAGAGTTTCTTGTTATCTCTTCAAAGTATCAGAAACCTATGATTCATACTCAGAGTATTACTATTGGCAGTGAACAAATTAGGGCATCATCTTCTGTCCGTAACCTCGGTGTTATATTTGATGAGAATATGTCAATGGAATCCCATGTACAACAAATGTGTAAGTCTGTGTATTAAAGTATATATAATGTCAATTGCATTAGAAAGATTCTTGATGATAAGTCTGCCTCTATGCTTATACATGCCTTTGTTATTTCAAAATTAGACATTGGCAATTCTCTTTTGTATAATATTCCATTATATTTGTTGGATAAATTGCAACTTGCTTTGAATTCTGCAGCTAGGATCCTATCTAGAACTTCAAAGTACGATCATATAACTCCTGTGCTACAAACTTTATATTGGCTACCTATTCGCCAGCGTATTGAATTTAAGATACTGCTTCAAACTTGGAAGATACTTCATGGTGTGGCTCCTTGTTACTTAAATGAGTTAGTCCGGTCATATGTACCACAACTTAACCTCCGCTCCTCAAATAGATTGTTACTAGAAACTCCAAAAACACGCGTTACTTATGGAAATAGAGCATTTTTTGCATCAGCTCCGGATTTATGGAATAGATTACCCTTAGAATTAAAAACAATTGACTCGTTAGAAGTGTTTAAAAGTAAATTAAAATCATACTTGTTTAGTGTAGCTTATTAATATATTAGTTGCTTGTATTGGTATTTGTGCTTGTTTAAGTTTTCCCTCTGTTTTTTTATTCTTCTTTCCTTTGTTATGCGCCTCGGAAAAGGCTACCTAGATAGATGGCGCTTTATAAATGCTTGATATTATTATTATTATTATTATTATTACTAAACGAGCACTCCTTCCGCTTTCAACAATGACCGTGAATTTAACGATCCTCATTATGTTTTCAGAGTATAGAGAATAGCGAAGCGATATCAGAAGATAATTATCCAGATGACATTCATATTCCTCGAGGCTATTGCATCAGTCACACCGACCTCGGACAGCCTTAAACGCTTCCACCAGCGACTCATGATGCTGAAGAGCAAATGAATAGTCACTCAAACCGTCTAATAAAGCTGAACTCCCTTGTTATAAGTGTATATGATTGAGGGGGTACGAGGAGGGGGTGTTAGATCGAGAATTAATTATACTAATTGATTACGTACACAATATTACTCGTGCTAAACAAATAGGAAGTATTATTATTTTGTTCGGACATAAATTGGATCGACACCATTCTGATTGCATACAAATTCAATGTTGATGATGAAAACAGAAAATATTCAGAAAATAAACCTTTTGATAAAACTACGAGTTTACGACGCAGGTGCTGATATACCATGTAATTATTCCGGAATTCAATTGTTGGATATTCAATATTCAGAGATATTAATAGACAAATGGAACAACATGTGGCATATACTGAGTTACGATAGTACACATGCTACGAAAATATAATCGGCGCATGAGAATAAGCATTACCAAATAATTATAAACTTTTAAAATCCATTTAGGGTAAAAGTTTGTGCCCAAGTTAACAATGGCTGACCCGAAGCAGTAATGTTGGTTGTGCACTTTAAAGTAGCACCTGAAGGAATACTTCCCAGGAAGTGGAGAAAGTTATATTGGTGTTAAGGGGATGGACTATGCTCACAGAATCTATAAAACTAAGTACTACAATTACCAAATTTAAAGGGGTAGTTTAGTTTTGGTAAGGCTGAACTTTAGTAACCAAACCTGTACAGTAACATTATAAACTAATAGTAATTACTCCACCATGCTCGAAAGGTATACAAAATTACAAACGACTAAGTAAAAAGCATGTTATCATTCAAAAAGAGCCATTAAAACACAATAGGGCGCTTTCTAAAAAGGCATTGGTTTCAACCATTTTTCATACAAAATAATGCATGTGATGTTCTATTGAAATAATGATTAAGTAGATAGATCATCAACAACTATTTACAAAACGCTTTTGAAACATTTTGAAAAAGTGTAAGCATTTAAAAAAAAAATTAAATTTTTTTATCGTTTGAAAAAAAATCATCTAATTATTTGGGACCCAAATAATTATAAGATGAAAAATATTTGTTGATATTTCAGCCGTTTCTGGACCGATTTTGACCAAATAAAGTTTATTCTGCCATTAAAATTGCATCTTCTCTCAAATTCGACACTCAGTTTTTCATTATCTCACAAAAAAATTGTGATGTGCAGCGCCCTCTCTACCAAAACTAAACTACCCCTTTAAACAATTCATTCGTGAGTACCTTTTGGTTACATGCCACATTTATGAAAGTATTTGTTATGGATTTTGTTATACACATTGAAATTATTTGTATTATTATTTGTATTAAGTTATCATGTACTGATATTGTTTATACAATATAATAAACATAGGTGAAGATACATCCTTGCAAATATTACAGTTGTGTGTATGTGTATGTGTGTGAGTGTGAGTGAAATTACTTTTGTGTCCTTGTCGTGTTGTATACTTCTAATTGTGCATTTTAACTATTTAAATGTATATTTCTAGGCTATTTACTTACAAGCTTTGGTGTTTCTAATAGTCAGAACCATACACATATTGTATGTTTGATCTGTAATTTGTGATGTAATATTTCTGTATTACCTGTTTTTTTATGGTTGAATAAACTGAAAGGAAAGGAAGTGCAAACTTGAGTACGGAAGTGTATCGAATCGCAGAGTTTTACATAGTAATATTAGACGCAGGTTCTTCTGGGAGAACAGATCAAAACGAGCATTAAAATGCTATCCTGGATAAAGAAGAAGAAAATACAGAACAAAAGAAAGACATAAAATAGAAAAGAACACTGATGCGGAACTAGAATACCTTTTCTCAAAATAATACCTACGAAGACACCGTCCCATAAATCATCAAGATATTAAAAACGCCCACGTTATACTTCGATGGTCCTTGAAGTCATGAAAAAAACAGTTTAATTGATAACCAACATATTGAAGAGGAAACCAATGGAAATCAAAAAGTCCCATGCATCTCATTACAATCTTTTCACATCTTCAAATCCATTAATAACAATCGAACTTTCAATGCCGAGATTAATAAATCATCATCTTAAGTACGTTCGTGCACTAACCATTAATGCTAAGATTTGACAAAAGAAGTCGTAGCATTTGGACTGAACTGCATTTCTAATGGTAGTCTCAACAGTGATCCGCAATCGAATTAGCAGGCTTACTTCTCGAACCTGTACATGTTGTCTAGGGCTCGGGATTTTATTGTGCTTCATAAAGGTAAACGACACAAAACAAACAAGAAAGATGGAATGCCTGATCAGTGTTGTACTTGGCATAATGTCATTGTTCCTTGCTATTCAGCCATGTCTATCGTTGTCTTTTCAGTGTGATAGCCGATATGAGCAAGACACGAATGGGACAATTATCAGCGTCCGTACTGTACGGTTAATGACTGCACACGCGTGAAAGTCACTGATCTTGAGGCCAGTGCCCATCAGACTTCGCATAACTTGTTTCCTTATTTGTCCAAAAATGTTGTCGATGCTGACTTTGATGATCTTGGACTATCCCTGGGAAAAGTAACACTTACCATTGTGAATATGCTAATAGTTGGTCAACTGTTAAGACTTAGTCTAAGAAACGTGCTTTCATGGCACAACATCAATACAATGTTAGTTGCCGAATGTTATTCCCACATTTATTATACAGCCATGATACCGATAAATTGTTGAGGTGCCGAAATTGTAAAATGCACTTTTACGCTATGACGTTTAGACTTCTCCCATGACCGGTGTTCAGCACCAATGTCCTACGACATCGAGTTGGAACCAAGCCACATCTTTCATTGCAAACGGACACGACGCGACCGGAAGTTCACAAGGTCTTACATACATCCGCGCTCCTGATGTTAAGAGTTACCATGCCACTGACTCGCGCACTATTGCATCGGAGTCTGGAGATAATAGCGAAGCAATGTCAGCAGGTTATGAGTTTATTCCCCTCCGCTGCTATCCGGGCGATATCTCCGCTCCAGAACGTGATTATGACGTCCGTTCTGACCTCGGGCTACCAACCTTGTCTTCGTCAGCCATGCTCGAAACTCGTGCTTATCTAGGTCAGAGGAGCGCGAGCGGTGCATTCCAGGCAAGTGACGGAACAAGCGGGAGAGTGTCATCGGACAGAGTCTCGCTAAGATATCCTGGCAATCTATACATGAACGAGTGCTTCTACTTGTCTGACGATGAGCAACTGGACCGTGATTTTGGTAGGGAGTATTGAACACAAACGCATAATTCGGACGCATTAACGAACATTATTATCATGATAATAATAATAATACTAATAAAATTAATGATAATGATACTAATATATTACATTCATATAGCGCTTAATACAATGTTTCTAAACGCATAAATATTACCCTTGGTCATCAGGTAAAGGTCAAACCCTCACATTTATTTTGCGCACCGTCTCAACTCCCTTGGGAGCATACTAGCACAGTTGCCCACCGGGTGCTGAAGGCTAATTAACACCGGACCAATTACCAATTTAAACTCCTGGGTAGACAGCAGCAATGTGGATTAATTGTCTTGCTTAAGGACAAACAGAGTGGGCTGGGTTAAAACTCGGGATTTCGAGATCGGAAAACGCGCGATCTACCATCTTGCACACACTAATCTTACCATTTTCCTTCCTAAAGCAATACAAGAACGAACAAAGTTTCAAAGTTATGTTTGGACGATGACAGAGGTAAAAATCGAAGGTGTTATACTCACGCGTGTTAGGCAGAAGAAGTATTACGACACCTGCTATGGATGGAATTTAACACTTTGCTCTGACTCTACCGGCGACTAACCATTTTCTTGAACAAGGAATGTTTACCTTGCAGACAAGAAGGAGAGCCGCCGCCACCGGATTTTTAGAGCATACTTGTTTATTTCGGTCAAGTTTATTTAGAGTAATCTGTTGATCCGTCAGCTCATGCTCTATAAATGAATCGAGGATAACAGGGGCAATTAGAAGATGGACGGGATGTTGTAATCTGCATGTTCTAGGTAATAGGGAGAGTGACGTTGAAGCTCTCATTTTATTTGGATCTGACTAGCTAGGCTACAATAGCCGCACACGAATGAGGAATAATACCACTAGCTGTATGATGCAAATTATTTTCGATTATAACATTTACTTTTGTACTTCCTTGTTTGTCCTTACAGAAAATTCTTGAATATACATATTACGTTAACAATAGCTCCTTCGTTTAGATATGCACTTTCAGGTTATGATTTTATAGATAATAGTAGAATAAATAGAATAGGTGGCGGTGTTGGTTTATATATAAAACAATCTCTAGATTATTCTGTTCAAAACGAATTAAATGAGAAATAAGGACTGTTATTTTATGGGAGATTTTAATATTGATTTGTTCCTCTGTAATACACTAAATATTTCTAAAGAGTTCTTGAATATAATGTTGACTGCCTCTTTTTTACCCCTCATTTCAAAACCGACCCGGGTGACTCAAACTACATCGACCCTTATAGATAATATATTTAGTAATGTTATTCCTTTACCCAACTCAGGTATTATTTTATCGGACATATCCGACCATTATCCCATTTATATAACCTTTCCTATTGAAAATACAAACACTAGGAAAGTCAATTATGAAAAGATACGGAAATAACACCCGAAAATTTAGCTAGGCTGAAAGAAGATCTAAATGAAGTAGATTGGGCGGAGGTGTATAACTTAGAAGACACAAATCGTTCTTACGAGGTCTTTATGACAATTTTAGTTTCTTATTTAGACCAATATATTCCGTTAACAAAATCTAAAAGAAGCCAGTATAAAAAAATACCCAGACTCCCATGGGTTACTAAAACGTTATTACGATCCATAAATCGAAAGAATAATTTGTATTACTCATACAAATCCTAACGAACAGACTGAGGCATCGCATCTTAAATATACTAATTATAAAAATACTTTGACTAAGATACTGAGTGTAGAAAAGAGAGAATATTATATGAATCAATTAAATTTGTTTAAACATGATATGCGTAATACATGGAGAATTATAAATAACGCGATGAATAATATAAAACAAAAACCAGGTGTTTCTAAAATTAATTATAATAATAGAGAAATAGATGATCCTAGAATAATTGTTGATACGTTTAATTCATATTTTTTTTTTCGCAGATTGGTCAGAATCTTGCACAAAATATTCCACTTGCAAATCAAGAATTTGTTGATTTTTTAGGAGCCCCAAATGATAATTCATTATTTTTCGCTCCGATCGTTCGTAACGAATTGATTAATTTGGTAAAAAATATGCAAAATAAGAAAGTTTTGGACATGACGTAAAAACGTAAGTTGAATACTAATTAAATGAATTATGTTTTAAGTAATGTATTATAAATAAGGTAGGACTTTTATAACCGTCGGGTTACACCAATATTTGGATGATAACGCGTGACTGTACGATTGTTGTGTTGATACTTATTGTTACCGAATGTAAACAATCTGTTGTATACTGACTTTCTGTGCAAGAAAATGTATAATTATTTGATATATTTACTAGCACTATTATATAAATTTCTATGGCATGAGATGCGATTAAATATTGATGATATAAATGATATGAAGAGTGATACGTACATGTAAGACTCAAAATGTGCACATGTTTAGGGGTATTAAAGAGTGATATTATGACTAATGTACACCGTGAACTATTTATACAAAATAAGAAAGAACACACACTATAATTGATAGGCATACTTGAACATATTATTCAAAATTAACAATTAAGTATGTTTTAAATTTATTACATAGAATCAGTATAGCTTTTATTTGTAGTGGATTTGAGTTAAAAACCTTGTATTTAAAATATGTAATATTAAATTGGACGTTACGAAACAACTTTACAAATGACCATATTTGGACAATACATATATAATTTTCATGCGATAACTTAGCGTTCGTTTTGTCAATTTCAATTAGGACACTTCTAAGTGAAATCGCAATGTGCACATCAACACATACAAACAAGACAGAATGATTTGTAATTTACACTTTGTTCGTATTGTTTGAATACATCAATAACCAATGCTTTATCTATAATTGGATGAAAATACAATCTTCTTAGCTTTTGTTATAATTAAATCGTCAAATGAAATAGCCCAAACAATTTTACGAGGGAGAAACATTTGACTTATGTAATGTTATTATATTTACTAGATTAATATAACGTAGGGTAACATTTATTTATTTAATAAATAATGAAGTACGAATCATACAAAAAAAATAATGGTTGCATTTACATTAACAACTTTATAATTAACGATATTTTGTTCATTGTATGTCTGCCTTTCGTCTTTGGTGCTGGTATATGACCTCACATGTGACATCTTAGAAATCTTTTTTTGAAAAACAAAGCTGTACATTTATATGTGAACTGTACTAATCAGTAATCTGTTTACCATGGACATTCAGACGCTAACGTTGCACGGGTAAACACAACAACAATAACATACATTGAACTACTCCTATTACTTCAAGATGAAGGAAATTCGGAAAAGTATATATGGAAATTCTAGACTCACCTTTACTTAAGGTTTCATCTGTACTGGATATGTCCTAATTTACCACATTTGAAAACAAAAACTAATCCCTGGGATAAGTACAGTATGGTATGGTTGATGTTAAGTGGTTGCGCCGCCTCCTATTCTAAGGGAATAATGAAGTACCATGCAGATAAATCATTACTTCTCCTCAATGACCATCAACACAAACATAAATCGTAATACAATGTTTCAAAAGTGAATACTTGGGTTCTATTAGAAATCTTCCTAGGCTGCAACCCCAAACAATGTGTAAACTATGGTTATCCTACCGACGTCACAACCCTTTTTTTAAATCGTAGTCTGGAGATAATATCGAAGCGATACCAGCAGGTAATGGTTGCAGTCATCGATTCTGTGAACCATACTGATGGTGATCAAGGCAGTCTTGACCTGGCAGTAAATCGAAAAGTATCATGCCAACTGTACATAGATGAGTGTTTTTACTTGTCTAACAATGAGCTGCTGAAGCCGCGCACTGATCATGAATATCTTATGACAATCTTCTACAATGACCATCTTAGATCACCTGACACATCTTTAATATTTTCATTGGCTCACAAAAGCGAATGAGTTGTCACTGGAGCATGTTTAAAGGTCCACGACAGTTTTATGCTGAGGTCTGATGCACTTTGCATGAACTCAACTAATAAGACAATAATTTCACACTTACTAATATAGATAATCTTTATTAGAATATTTTCAAGCTACATTTGTATTATTTTGTTGTTCTTAAATAGTTATGTATACGTTTTAAAACTATTTATAAGATTGATATGATAAACATGCATTGCGATTTCACAGCGTATAACGATGGTGCATACCATTGACAAACAAAGTACATTATAGTCATACAATGGTTTGTTGTACACTAAGTTTGCAAGCCGTTGAGGATAATTGCATATTATCTAAAATTACCTTTGAAAACTAGTTTTTACTAATTATTTCAATCGTAAGATGTAGGATGGGTAACTTTTGGTTTGTAATTATGTGACTGGTCAATGGCAATTAAGGCAATGCAACATTTAAACATACATTACAAAGACAAAGGGACACGCTAAATAAACAGAACAAACAAAATGGTATCACAATCAACGCCTTCCTGGTCTTTTATGCATATATACAGCAAAGTCCGTTTGCATTATAACCACATTCACTTAGCTCCATTCCAAATTTATTTCTGATTCCAGGGCAAAGTAAGCAATGTATTGTTTTCTTATTCAATGACAGATTATATAGTTACTAAAGTTGGCAACTAACAAGGGGATTGTTGCAGACCATCTAATTTTAAAGGGCCCTAGTACAAATCAACACATGATGATATTATTTCCATTTGGTTTTAATACAATACATATTATATTTAATCTCGACTTGATGTGATACAATGATAATGCGATCAATATTATTTCTATAAATTTCTCTTTGACAATTGAAAGTTGTTTACCGGAGACAAACATAAATCAAGGCAATTTTATGTGTTTAATATGTCACATTAATTAGTGGATGACAATGGTACTTGATGGAATCACTAATGAAACCAAACACTCTCACAGCATAACAAATCAATGTTGAAGTAGAAACCAATCAACATCAGTCCCAGGCGTAATATATTTATTTTTGTAATTGCCACAAGTACAATCCATTAATACAAACCGAATAACGTTTTACATAGACACGAATTCACATTAAACATTAATTACAGGAGATTTGTGGACACAAGAGTCACGAGATAATTAATATATATCGTATTACACACTTAAAACTAGGCGTGCACTTGGCGTGTACGATCCTCCCCCTCAACCCCTTCCGTGCCCGCGTACTCCTGTAAAGGTGCATGTCCCGCATACGTCAACATTTTCTCTCCTGAGCGTGCACAATGTATGGGGTGGAAATGTGCACCCTACGTGTAGTCGTAGTCGGAGCAGATAGGTTTAAATTTTTCGTATCTTCCTCCTAATTTTGAACAAATTACAATGATAATAGGCACATTATTAAATGCTAAGATGAATAAGATGAATGTTGGGTGTTGATATATTTTTGAAATAAATTATATATGTTGTATTTCGTATAATGCCAGATTGATTATTCCCATATCGTTTCCTTGAACAAAGATTAGACTGATGTTATCAGATCAGATTTTATTTTGTATTAAATTCCGAAATCAAGGCTCATCAAAGAGCACTGATAGACTATGTAATTAGAACAAATAGATTTCGATTGATTGACTGAAACTTTGTATGAAGAGAAATTAATTATGCACATGCACCTTGAAAGCCCAATCTTTTTACTTACCTCCTGTACACACTAAAAAATAGGAGTGCAATTGTGCACCCCTAGGGGTGCACGATCTTGTCTCATATTTTGCACGCCTTAAGGTGCACATGTGCACCTTAACAGGGATTTCGATTGATTGACTGAAACTAACTTTGTATGAAGAGAAATTAATTATGCACATGCACCTTGAAAGCCCAATCTTTTTACTTACCTCCTGTACACACTAAAAAATAGGAGTGCAATTGTGCACCCCTAGGGGTGCACGATCTTGTCTCATATTTTGCACGCCTTAAGGTGCACATGTGCACCTTAACAGGGGTGTACATGAGCACCCTTGAAAAGGTGCATATGAACACCCCAAGAGTGCCCATGAATTATGGCCAAAAAAAAAAGAGGCATAAGAGAGAATTCGAACCCGTATTATTTAGTTATTATTTGGAATTAAATATTTTGTTATATTATACGTTGGTATTTCGGTTATGAGAAAAAGAAGAAAAAAAAATATGGCATTGACCTGCCTTGCCCGCGTGCATCGGAGGGGTCTAGGCTTATGGCTGAGAAGTCTGCTCGACATACAGAGCCGGACTGGCCAGATGACGCCTTGAAAGCGGGCAAGGAATTGGATTGAGTCACTATATTTTATTTCTCAATAAATTTTGTTAGTTATTTTATTAATAGAAAAAAGTTTAACAATTCACATGATATATATTTTAGGAGTAATTAATTTTTAAGTTGAATTAAATAAGATGAAAGAAGAAAGAAAGAAAGTAAGAAAGAAAGAAAAAAAAAGATTGGCGTAAATATAACGCCAATAAACCTAAAACAACAACAACAACAATGACATTGCTGAGCGGGTTTTATAGTTCTTCAGTGTATGTGACGACGTACGTGGCATGCATATCCCATGTGTGCGTGCTTTGAATTCCACGGTGTATACAGTTGACAGCATCGCGCATCGAGTATACCGTGCACGTGTGCACGCTTCCTTTAGTTGGACGCCGGTGGAAATGTGCACTCCAGGGGTGGACATGTGCACCTTTTAGGAACCAAATCTGCTCCTTAATGGGTGCAAGTTTGCACCTCGAAGGGTGGAAATGTTTACTCCAGGGGTGGACATGGGCACCTTTTAGGAACCAAATCTGCTCCTTAATGGGTGCAAGTTTGCACCTCGAAGGGTGGAAATGTTTACTCCAGGGGTGGACATGTGCACCTTTTAGGAACCAAATCCGCTCCTTAGTGGGTGTAAGTTTGCACCTCGAAGGGTGGAAATGTTTACTCCAGGGGTGGACATGTGCACATTTTCAAGGGTGCTCATGTACACCCCTGTTAAGGGGTGCACATATGCACTTTAGGCGTGTAAAATATGAGACAAGATCGTGCACCCTATAAGGTAAACATGGGCACTCTTGGGGTGTTCATATGCACCTTTTCAAGGGTGCTCATGTACACCCCTGTTAAGGGGTGCACATGTGCACCTTTAGGCGTGCAAAATATGGGACAAGATCGTGCACCCCTAGGGGTGCACAATTGCACTCCTATTTGTTAGTGTGTAGGACACATCACACGATAGATATGATACACTGATTTTCTTACGGTAGTGTTCATAAGTCGTCATATGTGCCTCGGTCTTTCAGTTTGGGTATAAAGTCGCAATGGGGGTTTAGTACATAGAGCACCAAAATCATAAAAAATTGTCTTTGGCTGAAAATTTCAACTTTACGGAATTTGATACCTACATGTGTCATCTACATTCTCTGAAAATTTTATGTCCTAATTCGATTGTTTTATACCGAAAATAATGATTTTTCTGAGCAACCTTCAATTCGGTTTCGGCCTGAAACTCGGTTTATCATCGCTGGCTGTTCATGATCGATCGTTTGTGCATTGATTGAGCGGCACCCGACCACTGTGTGCGAGCTAGCTGAGCCGGAGCGGAAAGCGCTGTGATTGGTCAGACTGACCTGAATAGAGTTGTACTGGGTATGTACGTTGTGTTCATTTCCGGATAGCGTGCGCGACCTACTGTATAATACCGCATTGAATCGCGCCTTGTTATGTAAATTCTGTAGCTAGCTTTTCCTCGCATTATCAAAGCGCATCGTGTGCAGCCTACCGCATCCTACTGTATTGAATCGCGCTGTGCGGCTTACCGGTACCGGTACCTACCCTATTGAATGACATGGTACTGCGTGCATGCAAAATACGCCTCCCCGGTGCGAAGTTCATTGTGTGTAGTTCAATGTTGCGGTAACGATCGGGCAGGATGAATGAGCAGGTGGGTCGATATCGCCCGACCAGCGAGGACTGAAGTTACCGCTCTATTGTACCATTCATTGTGATCGAGGGGGTCATGCCAGCTAGCCCGCCGGGTTAACTTGCATGCAATTGTACGAAACTGGAGCGGCTTTGTACAAATTTTACTGTATGTTAACAGTAAACTGCGCATGCGTTATATTGTTTGTTGATAACGCTATTTTCACGATCGATTGTGAAAACGAACGGTCAAACCGAGAATTTGTTCAACCGCTCACTCGCTCTGTGAGGATGCTTTTCTGAATGGATGCGAAACTTTAGAAGCGATTTTCTCTGTTGTTTGACAAATAGCTGAGCTCTGGTCCGCGTTATTAAATTGCGTTTTTCTTTCCTTCATGACAATTATATGTAGCAAGTTATATATCATTTTAAAGCTGAAATCCGAGAGAATTCAAAACACTAAAAATCTCAATTTTGATATTGCCGATGAATTACCCGAAGTGACAGAGGGGGACACATATCTTCTCTGACTTAACACTTTATTTCCTATAAGTGATCACTTTTTACTTTATGAAGAATAACAAAGATGCAAGCAAGACGAATGGAATGCTCACTTCGTGTTGTTCTTGCAGCGATGTCGTTGTTCCTTGTAATTCAGCCATGTCTACCATTGTCCTTTTTGTGTGAGAGACGATATGAACAAGAAACGAATGACACTATTGTCAGTGTCAGTGTATCGCTGATCGGTTTTTGAAACGAAATGAACAGATCAAATTGTATCGATCTCACGATGAAATGATTGGACAGTGTGTTCCCACATATTGCCCAACAAGTGATTGTTACTTTTGGTGTCACCCTGAGGAAGAACTTAAAGATCATTTTGATATTAATGCATATGGACAGACAGGCTTTTACCTCAAAATAAGGTATTATCTGGTTGACACTGACTACGGCGAATACTACTTTTCCGTAAATTATTATGATAAAATATTTATTTTGAACCTAACTCAGCTTTCAACGGAACGTCCACTAACCACAAAAACGAGGACTAGTGAACAGGTTTATATTGATTCTTCATATTCAACCATTTTTAATATTGATGCAGAGCTGATAAGAGACGGGGCACATGACACGGTTTTGGTGCCATCAGAGGGAAAGTCCAAATACCGCAAAAAACATGCACAGAACATTCATCGACTGACACTGAAGCTGAACGAGACAATAATGGAATGACGATCACCGATGTAGTTGTCATAATCAGAATATGGACATTATGTGTGGTACTCATGTGTATAGCATTGGAACGGGACTGTATCGTCTACTGCAAAGAAACTCTCGAAGTAAACAACTAAACTGTGGTCAACATACTTATTCACGTGCCCTCTCACAACAAGACGTGTAGAAGCAGTACAAATGGCCTCCATTACATCCCAGTCCCACGAATATCTCTTGCAATAGTGGATACCCTTACCGGCAGTGGTAAACCGTTCATCATGTTCAGAGGTGGCGGTTGGCATGCACATCTCACGTTTGTGTTATGTTTGCTTCCTCAGCAAGGACCAGACTAAGTGATACGGTTGACCAGTAGTAAATGACGCGAGACGTGGTGCCGCTGATGGAGGAGAAGAGTTGGGGCACGTGTTGACGATTGCAAAGAAAATTATAAATTAAAGAAAAAATAATCTAATAAGATGTACATACTGTTTGTTATCACCCGGATATGTCTGCTTTGCTAACAACATTAACGTGTTTGAACTTATGTCAATTAAGTATTGCATTTTTACATGAATATATGATTTGAATATAACTTTTATTATTTTGAAGTTTGAATATGAGAAGGTGAATGCAATCAAAGTTACTGCAACGAAAATTTATACAAAAAATAGGGCATCAATTATACTGATGCTACGAATGAATTTACAATCTATATATCTCGTGTGATTAGATAATGTAAAATCGCCTTAACAAGTATTCGAGGAAGATTATGTGACGTTTGTCATATCACTTTCATTTACTAGATTGATAGGAAGATATGTTATATCTTCTTTAAATATAACAAACGGAGTGGAAGTCATCTATTATACCAACATTTCTTGGATTTCAATCAAATAAATAGAAATTGAAGCCATTTTTTGCATTGACTCAAAAACCTTTTTATTACCCATATTCCGTTTGTTCGTTGTATGTCTGTTTTTGTTTATAGTACTTGTAGAGCAATTTTAATGCTCAGCACAGAGTATTAATAGTAGCTGCGCTATATAAATTTGCATATTATTACTATTAGTATTTGTGTTTGAACTCACATGTGATATTTCATACATTATTTTGAAGAAAAAAAAGATTACCCTCAAATCATACTACAGCAGTTCAACATTGTCAGCATAATATGTTAATTATAGTCATTCAGACGCGCTTACGATGTATAATACAAATAAAACATTGACAAGTCTTGCTTTTAATTCAAGATGAAGAAAAGTCGGAAAATTATATATGAACATCCAGGAATTACCTTTACTAAAGATTTTATCTAAATGATACGGCTTGAAACGTCATAATTTAGCACGGTAAACAAAACAAACTTATCCCTGGGGTAGCTAATAGGGTTGACACTAAGAATTTACATTGCGCCCCTTGACTAAATAAGGATTTCAGCACCATGCAGATCAACTATTCATTCTACTCAATGAACATAAAATCAAACATTAATTGTTATATAATGTTGCATAATTGAATACTCATCGGTTACAATAAGAAATCATCCTTTGATGATTGTAGGATGCTACCCCGAAAACATACATAATTCATCGGGACTTACAAAATTACTTGCTCCCATCATAACCATAATAATCTCTGACTAACAGTCATATTATGGGATGCCAATGGTACTTAACATGTTCATACATTAATCATGCTCTATTCAACCTAAAATATAGTAACCTAATGTATGATGGCGTTGGACAAATACACAAAATCGGCAATAATCGTGACTTCAAGAAGGTAGTACGTGGAATAAGGAGAAACACGAGACACCTAACAATACATTGTTTTACACTTATTGTGGTGCGTCTGAACACGTTCTTCCTTCTGCATTTTCTGATTCCTCATCAGCACCCATGATCAAGATCTATAGCAGGTTCTTTTATTCTGTAACTTCATAACTTATAGAACACGGGATGCAAGCATCTGCTTCTGGTAAAATGCCTGCTTTGTTACGTACGCCTTCAGAAAAAAGAAAAAATAATAGTATATCAAATAACATAAAAGTAAACCATTGAACACGTATCCCCGACTCCCCATCTGCACCCATGGTCAATGTTTCTAGGAGCTTCTTTGGTTCTTGAACTACATAACTGATACGAGACGAAGAGTGAGCTTCTGCTTCTGTGCCACCGCAAGAGCAGTCCCAAATGGCCACAAGAAATAGCAAGATACATTTATTGACCTAGAAGATAAACACAGCATCATTGGAATGAATCTGGTAATTTTCAAAGTAACCATTCTATTTTTTCTAACAATATCTTTGATACTCATGTTCACCACTTGAGCAGGACTCGATTTTCTAGCACGAAAACGTACCCGAGGTGCAACACTGAACCGCGACAAACAAAATATTCGAAAATGCCTTTGTCACGATCAAACACATTCGAGACAATTAACATGTCCTCGGTAACATCTATTCGGTAACAGCTACCTCCATATATAACTACTCCAATCTGATGGTTGATTGCACGCCTTACAAAGCGAGTAATCCGTCCGCTTTCAAGAAATACCATAATTTAACCATGAGCCTTCCAGGAGGATCATGATTTAACGATCCTCATCTTATCTAATCAGAGTATAGGGAACAGCGAAGCGATATCAGAAGATAATGACCCAGATGACATTCATATTCGAAGAGGCCATTACATCAGTCACACTGACCTCCGGCAGCCTTCAATGCTTTCAACAGCGACTCACGATGCTAAAAAGCAAATTAATAGTTACTCAAACCGTTTAATAAACTTAAAGCTGAGCTTGAGGGGGTGGGGTGAAAGATCATATAACTATGTTTTTGAAGTTCAATTTGCCACTTTTGAATAATTTTACTAATGTATTACATGTCCCAAATTCCTCCAGCGAAACATATAGGAAGTCTTTGTATAATCATCTTTATCGGACAGAAATTGCCTCGAAATCATTCCGATTGCATACAAATTTAATTTTGATGATCGAAACAGAAAATATTCAGAAAATAAACGTTTTAATAAAAATACGAGTTAACGACACACATGCTGATATACAATTGTTTGGTATCTAATATGTGTAAATCTTTTGTATAGGCAAACTCTTCGGCAAACGGAACAAAAGTGGAGAAAGTCCACAATATATAGTGCGGAAGTGTATCCAATAGCCGAGTTGTACATAATATTATTAGACGCAGGTCCTTCTGGGAGAACAGAGCAAAACGAGCATTAAAATGCTTACCTGGATAAAGAAGAAGAATACAGAAAACAGAAAGGCATAATATAGAAAAGAACACTCACGTGGGACTAGAATACATTTTCTCAAAAATAATACCTTCGAAGACACCGTCCCATAAATCATCAAGATATTAAGAACACTCCCACGTTATACTTTGATGGTCCTTGAAGTCATGAAACAAACACTTTAAATTACAGTAACAAAATATTGAAGAGGAAACCAAATATGAAAATCAAAAAGTCCCATGCTTCTCATTACAATCTTTTCACATCTTCAAGTCCATTAATAACGATCGAACTTTCGATGCAGAGATTAATAAATCATCACCTTGAGTACATTCGTGCACTAACCATTAATGCTGAGATTTGACAAAATAAGTCAAAGCATTCGGACTAACTTGCATTTCTTATGGTAGTCTCACCAATGATCAGCGATCGTTAGCCGGCCCATTTCTCGAACCTGTACATGTTGTCTCGCGCTCGGAATTGTTTTGTACTTCATAAAGATACACTAGAAAAACAAACCAAGAATGATGGAATGCCTGATCAGTATCGTACTTGGCATAGTGGCATTGTTCCTTGTTATTCAGCCATGTCTATCGTTGTCTTTTCATTGTGATAGCCGATATGAACAAGACACAAATGGGACAATTATAAGTGTTAATTGTACCGCTGATCGGTTTTTGAAACCATATGAACAGATCAAGTTGTATCAATCTGACGACGAATCGATTGGACATTGTGACCCCACGTATTGCATAACAGATGAGTGTTACTTGTGGTGTCAGCCTGAGAAAGAACTTAAAGATCTCTTTGATATTGAAGCTACTGGATCGAAAGTTTTTTTCCTTAAAATAAGAGATTATCTGCCTGACACTGATTACTGTGAATACTATTTTTCCGTAAATTCTTCTGATGAAAGATTTTTGTTTAACCTAACTAAGCTTTCTACACAAAGTCCGACAACGTTAGAAACGTGGACTAGTGAACACGATTATCTTGATTCCTCATCTGAACCCGTGGTCAAAGTTTCGATCAGCTATTTGGATTCTGGATCTACAGAAGTGCCCACAAACGGAATGTCATCTACTGATTTTGTGTCATCGGACGGAAAGTCCCAATGCTCACACAAATCATGCACGATTTATCCATCGGTCGACAGTGAAGGAAAACACCAAAGCAGCAAGATGATGGTTACTAACCTGGTTGTCATGGTAAGAATCTGGACATCATGTGTGGCACTCATATGCAGCATCGGAACTGCAATTTATCATCTACTTCGAAGATACATTCGAGGAGAAATACCAAACCGTAGCCGACAATATATTTTAGGTACAAACAGAGCAGAAGTGGTAGATATGGTCTCCATGACATCGCATGCTTCACAAACAGCTCTAGCATGTATGAAAACCATTCCCAGCACTGGTAACACTTCCAGAGGTGTGGATGGTCCTGATACACTCGTTTCGTGTTTGCTTCACCATCAGGCACCGGATCTGCCTCCACGTATCTTCACCGGTTACCCTAAACAAGAAAAGCTGGCGGTTGACAATTGTATGCCATATGAAGAGATCGGGGCAAACTCGAGTACAACAACCACATGTGAAAATCGCTTCTTGATTAGCCGAGAAAAAGGCGATGTGACTTCAGAGACAACTGATTTTGCAACAATGGGTGCTGACGGTGGGGTTTTACAGAATGAGATCACCTACTGCACGGTTAACGACTACGGACGCGATAACGTCACTGATCTTGAGGCCAGTGCTCATCAGACTTCGCATAACTTGTTTCCCTTTTCCCCAAAAAATGTTGTCGATGCTGACTTTGATGATCTTGGACTAACCCTTGGAAAAGAAACACTCACCATTGTGAATATGCTAATAGTTGGTCAACCATTAAGACTTAGTCTAAGAAAAGTTCTTTCATGGCACAACATCAATACAATGTTAGTTGCCAAATGTAATTCCCACATATATTATACAGCCATGATATCGATAAATGGTTGAGATGCCGAAATTGTAAAATGCACTTTTACGCTATGACGTTCCGACTTCTCCCATGGCCGGTGTTCAGCTCCAATGTCCTACGACATCGGGTGGGAACCAAGCTACAACTTTGATTGCAAAAGGACACGACGCGACCGGAAGTTCACCAGGTCTTACAGACATCCGCGCTCCTGATATTAAAAATTACCACGTCACTGATTCGCGCCTTATTGCATCGGAGTCTGGAGAGAATAGCGGCGGAATGTCAGCAGGTTATGAGCATATTCCCCTCCGCTGCTATCCGGGCGATATCTCCGCTCCAGGACGTGATTATGACATCAGCTCTGACCTCGGGCAACCAACCATGTCTTCTTCGGCCATGCTGTCGACTCGTGCTTATCTAGGTCAGAGGAGTGCTGCATTGCAGATGTATTGCGGAGCAAGCTGGGGAGTGTCATCGGACAGAGTCCCCCGAAGAGATCCTGGCAATCTCTACATGAACGAGCTCTTCGACTTGTCTGACGATGAGCAACTGGACCATGACTTGAGTAGGGAGTATTGAACACAAACGCATATAAGTCGGACGCATTAGCGAACATTATTATCATGATAATAATAATAATAATGATAATAATATTAATAATAATAATAATAATTACATTTATATAGCGCTTAATACAATGTTTATAAGCGCATTTTGTTTACCCTTGGTCATCAGGTACAGGTCCAACCCGCTCAGTAATATTGCGCACCGTCTCAACTCCCTGGGGAGCAAACTAGCCTAGCTGCCCAATGGGCGCTGAAGGCTAATTAACACCCGACCAAGTACCCATTTATACTCCTCGGTAGAGAGCAGCAATGTGGATTAATTGTCTTGCTGAAGGACAAACGGAGTGGGCTGGGTTCGAACTCGGGATCTCGAGATCGGAATGCGCGCGCTCTACCAATCTTGAAAAGTACAGTTTGTCGCCGAATGATAAATTTGTTGGTGTAGAATCTTAGAGGGGAATCAAAATAAGCTCTCATTTATGTTGTATAGATTAATTGTATCCTTGCATGATGATAATTTTTAAATAGTTTTTAATCAAGTTGGATAGTTAACATTAGAAGTATTTTGGATTCATGTGGAATGAGTAATATTTGGACTGAGCAAGACACAGTTAATATAAGATGGATTAAAAGAGCATTGGATTTGCGTTTGAATGATATTAATGAACACATTTGGCATGCTGAAGTACAGGAAAATAGCCAGTGTGTAAATTAAAGGATTTGTAATGACAGTTTAAAAGTTGAGCCATATTTTGTAATGTTGGCGGAAAATGAGCAAATAACTCTTAGTAGATTCAGGTGCAGCAGTCACCGCCTCCCATGTGTAACTGGGCGTTAGGGAAACATACCAAGAGCAGATAGATTATGCAATTTGTGTCAATTAGGTGTTATTGGGGACGAGTATCATTATCTCTTTGAATGTTCTGTTTTTGTAGATGAGAGAAAAATATTAATTAATTTTAAGTTTAGAGTACGCCATAGTACTCTCAAGATGCATTATTTGTTTAATAGTAGTAATGCCAAAACTCTGTCTAGACTTGCCGAATTTGCTAAGATAATTATGTTAAAATTGTAGACACTCAGCTTATTAATATAGCTCTGATTGAGCATAGTTGTTTACCCTGGTGGGTACTTACAGTATCCTGCATGTGAATTGTGCGTACATACTTGTATATTATATGTTTACCCATGCACAACTGTAAATATGTTATATTTCTCGTTACTTGATCATTTTCATGTCATTTCATGTCATTTGGCATATTGTATGTATTTTGCCTTATTCCATTGTATTTTGTATACTCATGTTGCAATTTGTTTCTCATACTCCGAAAGGGGTCGACAGAAATTAAATAAAACTTCAAAACTTCAAACCAATCTTACCTTCCTAAAGCAATACAAGAACGAACAAAGTTTCAAAGTCATGTTTGGACGTTGACATAGGAAAATATCGAGGGTGTAATACTCACGCGTGTTAGGCAGAACAAGTATTACGACACCAGTCATGGCTGTAATTTTACAGTTTGCTCTTATTCCACCGGCGACTAACCATTTTCTTGAACAAGGAATGTTTACCTTACAGACAAGAAGGAGAGCGCCATCGGATTGTTAGAGCATACTTGTTAATCTCGGTCAAGTTTATTTAGAGTAATCTGTTAATTCGTCATCTCATGCTCTAGAAACGGCGTATGAATCGAGGATAACAGAGGTATTTAGAAGATGGACGGGATGTTGTAATCTATTATGCTCTAGGTAATAAGGAGAGTGACGTTGAAGCTCTCATTTGATTTGGATCTGACTAGCTAGGCTACAATAGCTGTACACGAACGAGGAATACTAACGCCGTTACCGTACTAGCGGTCTGATGCAAACATTTCTCGATTATAACATTTACTTTTGTACTTCCTTGTTTGAAAGAAAATTCTTAAATTATACACATTTCGTTAATAATAGCTCCTTCGTTTAGATATCGCTCTACTGATATATATAATCAAATAATGAAATATGGAGAAAAGACTATTAAAGTCATCTATAAGATTACACACATGCTGAATAGGCATATATCACGTTAACAAAATATACCAGTTTTTGACTTCTACTATCTTCTTATAATATATTGTAAATATGCTTGTCCTACACTTAATTTGTAAATATTTTATGTCGAATGACGACAGGAAATATATAACGGTGTTCTAGTTGATAACATGTACATTGTAATGCAAACGATAGCTCAATTGATACCGTGCATATGAAACAGTAAGTTAACCTAAGTATGTTTTAACTAATGTTTGTACTTAGTGTTACCTAATGTAAATAATATCCTGTATACTGACTTCCTGTGCAAGAAAATGTGTTATTATGTGAAGTATTTACTAGCACTATAATAAAAATGTATGAGATACGATCACATATTGATGATATAAATGACACAAAGAGTGATACGTACATGTTAGAATAAAAATGTGCACATGTTTAGAGGTGATAAGAGTGATCGTGAAATAAAAAGAATATACACTATAATGGATAGCCATACCTATACATATTATTCATAACTAACAAGCATACAATTAACTATTTTTAAAGATTTTATGACATAAAATCAGTATAGCTTTTATTTGTAGTGGATTTGAATTTAAAACTTTCTATTTAAAATATGCAATATTAAATTGGACGTTACGAAAAAATGACCATATTTGGACGATACATAAATCATTTTCATGTGATAACGTAACGTTTGTTTTGTCAATTTAAATTAGAACACATTTAAATGAAATCGCAATGAGCACAGCAACACATATAAACAAAAAATAATGATTTTTTTATTTATACTTTGTTATTATTGTTTGAATACATCAATAACCAATGCTTTATCTATAATTGGATGAGAAATACAATCTTCCTAGCTTGTGTTACTAGATTAATATGACGTAGGGTAACATGTATTTCTTTAATCAATTGTGAAGTACGAATCATAGAAGAAAAGTAAACAAATTATGGTTGCATTTGCATTAAAACCTGTATAATTAAAAATATTTTGTTCATTGTATGCATGCATTTCGTCTTTGGTGCTTGTGTTCACGGGCGTCGATCTGTCATTGATACTCATTGATCAGGGGGGGATGATCCATTCATCCATCCCCCCTGATGAATGGGTATTACGTAAGTATCGACGCCCATGCTTGTGTTTGACCTCACATGTGAGATTTTATAAAAACAAATTGCGGTACATTCAAATAATATGTGAACAGTACTTATCAGCAATGTGTTTACCTTGGAGGACATTAACGTTGCACGGATAAACACAACAATAACATAATTTGAACTACTCTTATTAATTCAAGATGAAGACAATTCGGAAAAGTATAAATGGAGATTCCATAATTAACTTTTCTCAAGATGTTATTTATATGCTACGACTGGATATGTCCTAATTTACGACATTTGAAAACAAAACCTAATCCCTGGGATAAGTAGAGTATGATTGATGGTGAGTGGTTGCGCCTCCCCCATGTCTAAAGAAATAATGAAGTACCATGCAGATAAATAATTTCTTCTCCTCATTGACCATCATGTCAAACATAGATTGTTATACATGTTTCAAAAGTGAAAACTTGGGATCTACTAGAAATCTTCCTAGGCTGCAACCCCAAACATACACAAATCATCGGAATTATGGGATGACGGTGGTACCAAGTGAATGAGAAATGAGACCAAAGGTCTCAGAACCAAAAAACAACAACAACGAACATTAATCTTAACAAACCACAGGTATGATGATGTTTGATATTAGCACGATATAAGCATAAATCATGATTGAAATTTTTTTTCGTGGACTATGGAAAGTTCATAAGTCTCTGACTAGGACACATCTATTAACAATACATTGTTCTAAACTCCTTTCTGTGTGTCTGAACACGTTTCTCCTTCTACACGCAAGTTTTATATCAGCTTCTTTGATTCTTGAGCTAATTAACTAATACCACACATAATGCGAACATCTGTTGCTGTTAACAGTCTCGTTAAGCAAAAACAAACACAGAAAGTATTAATAGCAGAAAGGTCAATTATTTTAAACGCGTTAACTCTGACTCCCCGTCTGGAACCATGGTTAATGTTTTTAAGAGCTTGTTTGAAACTACAACTAGCTGATACGAGAGAGAAATGTGGATTTATGCTTCTGCGTCAGTGAAACACAAGTCACAATGGCCACAAAAATGGCCAGATAAACACATCATCATTGGGATGAATCTCTAAGTTTTCTAACAATATCTTTGATACTCATGTTCACCACTGGAGCAGGACTTGATTTTCTAGCACGAAAACATACCCGAGGTGTAACACTGAACCGCGACAAACAAAATATCAAAAAATGCCTCTGTCAATATCAAACAATTTTTTTTTTGTATATAGAAAGCAAATGCGAACAATAGCCCACCATAGTATTGGTGAAGCTCTGGAGGGCCAATCAGTGGTTTTAAATTTTAAAATATAGGGTAACAATTAAACCCAAAATTAACAATTACATTTTTGATAGGAGGAAACTATGTACACGGCATTTGAAGGCTTGGAGACCGGTGTCAGAGATGTTGCCAACAACTTTGTCAGGGAGACTGTTCCAAGTTCTGACAGCCAAGTGGATGAAGCTCCTATCCAATGAATAAGTTCTAGCATGAGGTACGGTTAGGGCGTGATCTGGCATGGATGTGCTAGATCTAGTCACACGTCGTCTTTCCATTGGCGGGGGAAGCATGTCAATCAGGTCTTTTGGGCAGGCTTGTGTATGCATCTTGTAGAGGACAGACACTGCTGCAACCTGGCGTCTGTGCGTCAAACTTGGAATGGAAAATTGTGTAGGCGAGCAGTAGTCTCATGAACTCCTATAATCTTCAGAGCCTTCTTCTGGATGTTGTCCAATAAGGTGAGAGTAGATGGTGAGGCATTTATCCAACACAGAGATGCGTATTCCAATACACTTCTGACCTGAGCATTGTAGACTGTGGCTCTGCCTTTTGGGTCCAACTTGTTGGAGACTTTTCGTAGAGCGCCAAGTTTCTGCCCAGCCCTGGTGGTTATGTGTGAGATATGCTTCGACCATGTTAGCTTGGTATCAAATGTAACACCTAGGATTTCAAGTTCGGACTTCACTTCCAGTTGACAACCTCCGAGGCCTAAACTCAATTCCGATGGGGTTCTTTTCCTTGAGATTGTCATTGTTTTACACTTTGATGGTTCAAACGTGACCTTCCATGTCTGAGCCCATGCTTCCTTTTTGGCTAAATCTCTGTTGAGACTAGCTGCAACTGCATCGTTGTCTTTCGGAGAGTGGATTGGGGCGTAGAGTGTAGAATCGTCAGCCATATAAGTAAATCTCATTCTCTCATACGTCAACCAGGTCATCAATATAGATGGTGAACAAGAGTGGTCCGAGGATTGAGCCTTGGGGGGCAGAAGCATTGATGGAGGAAGCTGCTGAGGTTTGGCCTGATAATGCAACCTTCATTGATCTATCACATAGGTAGCTCTGTAACCATGATAACAGCTTTCCTTGGATGCCTTTGGACATTGGTAGACAGCAAATCCTTCCAAGCAGTATACAGCAATACCACCACCTGATGATTCAGTTCTGTCTTTACGACAGCACAAGGTGTATCCCGGAATCGAGATACAGTCAGCTCCCTCTTCGACTGTCCGATCAAGGAAAGTCTCCACTACAATGACAATTGTTGGTTTATTCTCCGCACAAAGGTTTGAAAGGTCTCCGATAGTTGATCTAATGCCGCGAATGTTCACCTCCATTATTCCAAAATTCCTATTACGTGGTCGGGGGGCAGGCATTTGTCGTTTCCGGTGAGATCCGTCCGTTCGAGGCTTATTTTTCTGTTTTTTAGCAAGATTTATATGGATGATTCAAGAGCAGCTGACCCCTGAACCTCCAGACGCACTTGAGCAGTGCGGTAGAGGTACTCACTATGCATGACCTAGTCTGAAAGCATCAATTGATGGGGTGATCAGTGATTTTGTATGTACCCCTACTTTCGAGACAATTAACATGTCCTCGGTAACATCTATTCTAAATATATTTGAATACACATCTTAGCAACGGTTATGCTTCGATGCATAATTATACACTAAAGCTACCTCCATTATATACCAACTCCAATCACCGATGGATGATTGCACGCCTTACAAAACGAGCACTCCTTCCGCGTTGAACAATGACCGTGAATGTAACGATCCTCATTATGTTTTCAGAGTATAAAGAATAACGAAGCGATATCAGAAGATAATGATCCAGATGACATTCATATTCCTCGAGGCTATTGCATCAGTCACACCAACCTCGGACAGCCTTCAACGCTTCCACCAGCGACTCATGATGCTGAATAACAAATGAATAGTCACTTAAACCGTATAATAAAGCTGAGCTCCCTTGTTATAAGTGTACATGATTGAGGGGGTAGGGGGAGGGGGTGTTAGATCGAGAACTATGTCTTTGAAATTAAAATTTTCAGTTAGATAATTAATTATACTAATTGATTGCGTACACAATATTACTCGTGCGAAACAAATATGAAGTATAATTATTTTGTTCGGACATAAATTGGCTCGAAACCATTCTGATGGCATACAAATACAATGTTGATGATGAAAACAGAAAATATTCCGAAAATAAACCTTTTGATAAACCTACGAGTTTACGACGCAGGTGCTGATATACCGTCATTATTCCGGAATTCAATTGTTGGATATTCAATATTCAGAGATATTTCACAAGTATATAGACAAATGGAACACACATAATAATAAGCATGTGGCATATACTGAGTTACGATAGAACATGCTACGAAAATATAATCGGCGCATGAGAATAAGCATTACCAAATAATTATGAACTTTTAAAATTCATTTAGGGTAAAGGCTTGTGCCCAAGTTAACAATGGCTGACCCGAAGCAGTAATGTTGTTTGTGCACTTTAAAGTAGCACCTGACGGAACACTCCTTAAAAAGTGGAGAAAGTGCACAATATAGTGCGGAAGTATATCAAATGGCCGAGTTGTACATAGTAATATT
Source organism: Echinarachnius parma (assembly GCA_037951105.1). Classification (NCBI taxonomy): domain Eukaryota; kingdom Metazoa; phylum Echinodermata; class Echinoidea; order Clypeasteroida; family Echinarachniidae; genus Echinarachnius; species Echinarachnius parma. The sequence continues at coordinate 40,186 of JBAMJV010007342.1, read as the reverse complement.
AGATGCAGAACCGTTTGGGAGAAAAGCACTGAAGACGCTCATCTGGATAAAAAAAAGACTACAAAAAGATACAGAAAGAAAGAAAGACATAAATAAAGAAAGGAACACTCAATCATGTAGAATACCTTCTCAAGATAATTATTTCGAAGACACCCATCATCAAGACATTAAAAACACACCCACGTTATACATCGATGGTCCTTGAAGTCATGAAACAAAGAATTTAATTAATAGCCAACATAATGAAGAGGAAACCAATGAAAATCAAAAAGTCCCATGCTTATCATAACACTCTTTTGCATCTTCGAATCCATTAATAACAAACTTTCAATGCCGAGATTAATAAATCATCACCTTAAGTACGTTCGTGCACTAACCATTAATGCTGAGATTTGACAAAAGAAGTTATAGCATTTGGACTGAACTGCGTTTCTTATGGTAGTCTCAACATTGATCAGCGAGCGTTAGCAGGCTCACTTCTCGAACGTGTACATGTTGTCTCACGCTCGGGATTTTATTGTACTTCATACAGATAAACGACACACACAAAACAAGAATGATGGAATGCATGATCCATGTATTACTTTGGACAATGTCATTGTTTCTTGTATTCCAGCCATGTATGTCGTTGTCTTTTCAGTGTGATAGGCGATATGAGCAAGGAACGAATGGGACGATTGTCAGTGTTCAGTGTATCGCTGATAGGAATTTGAAAGCACATGAACAGATCACATTGTATCGATCCGACGATGAAGCGATTGGACATTGTGATCCCACGTATTGCGTAACAGCAGCTGGTTGTTACCTATGGTGTCAGCCTGAGAACGAACTTAAAGAGCTCTTTGAGATGGAATATTGTGGACAGACATGTTTTCTCCTCAAAATAAGAGATTATCTGTTAGACACTGATTACGGTGATTACTATTTATCCGTAAATTTTACTGATAAACTATTTTGTTTAAACATAACTAAGCTTTATACGCAAAGTCCGACAACGTTAGAAACGTGGACCACTGAACATGTTTATCTTGATTCCTCATCTGAACCCGTGGTCAAAGTATCAAGCAGCTATTTGGATTCTGGATCTACAGGAGTGAAAACAGACGGAAAGCGATCTACTGATTTCGTGTTTTCGGACGGAACGTCCCAATGTTCACAAGAAACATGCACGATTTCTCCATCGGCCACCAGTGAAGGGACACGCGTCAATATTTTTCCCATGGGAGTCATAGTCATTTCATTATCTGTAGCCCTTATTTGCACCATAGGGACAGGACTCTATCTATTGGCGCGAAAACGCACCCGAATCAAAAGACTAAACCGAGACCTACAAAACGTTACAGTTGTACTCTCGCGATCAAACACTATGGAGGCTCTGAATATGGTATCCCTAACATCGCAGCCTCAACTAAACTCTCTTGCAACCGCTAATGCCCTTTCTGAGATCGGTTATCCTTCGATAAATCATCAGGCACCAGAGTTACCTCCAAGGACCCGCTCAAGTGATCTTAACAGGATGCAGTTGCCGATGGATGAGTGTACGCCATACGAAGATAGCGAGATAAACTTTCACACAGTGGCCAATACACGTGCGAACCGCCTCCAACATAGTCAAGACAACGGGCAAGATACCCCGGCAATTATCGGTATTGCAACACTCGGTGCTGACGGTGACGGTGGAGGCGAACCAAATGAGAACATGTACTCCACGGTGGACGATCGCAAACGGCATGGAACAACAGGTAAGGTGGTTACCGGACATAACATATCATCTCCAATCATTGATGACATTTCGGTAGACTGCAATACTGCCGATGATGACATTAGCAGTTTGTACGCTAAACCAGATAAGAGAAGAAAGGCTCGTAACAAGAAGTCCAATAGTAACTTGCCCTTCATTATTCATGCGGAGTTTGATGAATCTGACTATGACGTCCTTAGACAACCCTTCGGAAAAAAAACAGTTGGCAATGCGTTGTGGTCAATATTTGGTCAGCAATAGCATCTCAACGTTTTATGTGATAGCATAGTTTCGCGATTTATATCGTCAATTAGAAGAGAGCTTCGAAGGTTAGAAGAAGTGTGTTTACCTTTGCGTTGGTAATTTAAAACAGTGAAATGCAGAATAATGGTAATGTAATGTTAGAAAACATAACTCGTTTACTGACCAGCCTTTGACGCTCTTGTCCTACTCTGTCGGATGGGATTCGAGCCGCAACTCATATTGCAGATGGAAACGGCGCGAACGTACACTTACCAGGGATTTCAGATATTTACGATCGTACTGATGTCAACTATGGTTTCCACCCCGACGTCACGATCCTTCCCCCCTCAGAGTCTGGAGAGAATAGCGAAGCGATGTCAGCAGGTCATGGTTACAGTAATCGATTTTTCCATCCTGGTGACATTGCCCCTCCAAGAGGTGATTACAGCAGTCGCACTGACTTCAGGCATCGGACATATGTGACACCAGCGACTCATGATTCCGATGAGCAAGGGAGGGTTGTCATCGCAACGAGAGTGCCACGAAAATCCCTGGACAGAGATCTGGGTCAGCTTTACCTTGATGAGTTCTTTGACTCGTCTGACTATGAGCTGCTTAATCCACGCATTGGTCAGGAATAACCTCACAGTGCTGTATCTTTACACAATTAAGTCTTCTGACGCATATTGCATAATTTCATATGCTTTGAAAAAGTAGTGGTTTGTCCTTCCGTTGTCACAGGAACATGTACGAAGATCAAGGCCAATTTTATTTCGGTTTGGATTATGAACTCGTCAATATAAGTATGAACTGTTCATGTCGGGCATCGGTGAATAAACAAAAACAAGTTCCCTAATAACAATTATATATGATGAAAATAATTTGCACTTCAAACTAAAGTTTTAGACGGGAAATGCTAGTTATGTTTTCGTTGCTGTTAAATAGTTATCTAGACACTACGAACATATTTACACGTCAGTTGTATATACATTAAGCATTGCGATGTGTTTATATTAATACATATTACATTTATTCAGGCTTTCCAGGTATTATTGCATGCAAATTTCGTTTGCTATAAGAAACGGAGCTGCATTAGAGTATCAGTATGATTTGTTTTACAAAAGGTATGCACATCAATTAGGATGATGTGAATGTTTGCACTTCTACATTTTAAATAAACCTTGGTAGTCGTTTAGAAGTACGAATTGTGAAATGTTATGCATGTCCGTTTTAGCCGATATTTGGATAATAATGTTTCCGTATTAGATACATGGGTATTCCCTTTTTCATTATAATCAATGGCATTGAAAACTATAGTTCATGTTATCATATTATGAACATAGATATAAGTAAACAACAAAAAACAAAAACAAAAGGAAAAAAGGAAAATAAAACAAAAACGTAAGTCACCGTTCTTTGCCATCCGGGTCCTCATTTTATTAACTTGTTTTCCAAAATTGTTGTTACTACTATGGCAACAACCAATTCGCATCAAGACTTTTGGATGTTGACATGGTAGATACAATACATGGAGACACAACATTTGAACAAGTTTTATGAAATAAGTATTTTTCTCAAACTATTGAATACAAAATGAATTATACATGTACATGTACTTTTATACTAATTTGATTGTGTATTTATTTTGTATTATTCTTTTTTATTGAGAAAATATAAACTAAACATTTAGTTGCTCGTATATTGCATGATAACATTATGCGCCAAAGCGATAAATATAGAGATGACACGTGCAGTCGATAGCATCGATTTTTCACATAATTAATGTCTAAACGAAATACTCCTGTGTCAATATATCGCGATTCTGAGGGATACGAATATTTCCTCTTCTGTGGAACATACTAAAAAAATTGAAATAACGTGACTTTATGTAGCCAATCAGTGACTCGTTCTTAACTTAGCCATAATAACATACGTTGTTATCCAATTACTTAAAGTGCATAAGTACAAAAGCAATGAGCAATGAAACCGAACCTCTCAAAGAACAACAACACACATTATGAGTGGAAACCAATATTCAATAGTCCCATGCTCTACATAATAATTATTTTTAATCAAAGTGGCCTTAACTTGAATGAGCAATTAAACTCTATAAATAACATCAACACTTGTAAAAAACTTTATCATGGATACGATTTCGGCATAACCATGAATTATAGAAAGTTCGTGGACTAAAGAGACAAGAGAAGGGTTCACCCAGACTGTTTTGCATTTCTTACGATAGTCTTCATTCGTGACCGGTAACTTCCACAGTCTGTCTTACTTTCTAGTTGTTTCGCGTTAGGAATAACGATCATTTATATTTCACCTCATGAAGCCCAACGATTTAAAAGACCACGCACGAAGGATGGAATGCCCGGTCAGCATTGTTTTTGCAGTAATGTTACCGCTTCTTGTAGTTCAGCCATGTCAATCAGTGTCATTTAAATGTGAGAGACGCAACGAGGAAGAAACGAACGGGGTCACTATTAGCGTTCACTGTATCGCCGAACGATAACTGAACAAAAATGAGGACATCAAATTATATCCATCTGATAATGAGGTTATTGGGCGATGTGATCCAGTGTTTTGCTTGTCAACCTACTGTACCTTAAAATGTCAGACTGAGCAGGGACTTACAAATCACTCAGACTCTTCTTTATGCGTGTGGACTGAAATGTTTTTCCTTCATCATTAAAGATCCCCTGATGAGCACTGATTACGGTGAATACTATATTTCAGTCAATTCTGATAACGTTCTTGCTTTTAACCTAACCAGGCCTTCAACAAAAAGTCCACTAAATACAGAAACGTCGACTCGTAAACGCGTTCCACCATCTGATTCCTCATCTGCAACCACGGTAAAACGTTCAAGCACTTTCCTTGATTCTAGAACCACAGAACCGATAAAAGGCGGAATGTCATCTGTGTCATCGGAAAAACAGTCCAAATGCCCACAAGGAACATGTACGATTCATTCATCGACCAACATTGAAGGGAAACATCTCAACAATGGAATGAGCTTATACCATATAGCTTTCAAATTCATTATCCCAACATTATCTGTGGCACTAATTTGTACCATGGGAACGGGAGTTTATGTTTTTGCGCGAAAACGCACACGAATTAAAAGACTGAACCGAGATATTCAAAACATTTCAGGTGCCCTGTCAATATCGAACACAGTTGAGGCGCTAAATATGGCATCCCTGTCATCGCAGCCTCAACTAACAGCTATTTCAAGTACCAATGCCCTTCATGGCACCGGTTATCCTTTGAGTCATCATCACGCACCGGAGCTGCCTCCCAGGACCCGCTCCAGTGACCTTTACAGGGTGCAGTCGCCAATGGATGAGTGCACGCCTTACGAGGAGAGCGGTTTTAACGCTGTATCAACTTCACGTGTTAATCATTCTCGGATTGGCCAATACAACGGTCAAGAGACTTCAACAGTTAATGATGTTGGGACACTTGGTGCTGACGGCGGAGATGTACAGAATGAGAACATGTACAGCACGGTTGATGATTGCAAACGCAATGAAGTCATTTGTCTGGTGGCTTGTGGTCACCAATTCCTACCATCGCGGATCTTTCGGTAGACTGCAATACATCTGATGATGATATATTTAGTATGTTGTATGCCAAACCAGATAAGAACCCGTGGTTAAAGTTTCAAGCAGCTATTTGGAATCTGGACCTACAGAAGTGAAAACAGACGGAAAGCGATCTACTGATTTTGTGTCTTCGGACGGAAAGTCCCAATGCTCATAAGAAACATGCACGATTTCTCCATCGGCCGACAGTGAAGGGAAACACAAAAGCAGTAAGATGATGGTCACTAACCTGGTTGTCATGGTCAGAATCTGGACATTTTGTGTGGCACTCATATGCAGCATCGGAACGGCAATTTATCATCTACTGCAAAGACACATTCGAGTTGAAACACCAAACCGTAGCCGACAAAATATTTCAGGTACATCGGCGGGGTCAAACTGAGCAGAAGTGATAGATATGGTCTCCATGACATCGCATGCTTCACAAACTGCTCTAGCATGTATGAAAACCATTCCCAGCACTGGTAACACTTCCAGAGGTGTGGATGGTCCTGATACACTCGTTTCGTGTTTGCTTCATCATCAGGCACCGGATCTGCCTCCACGTATCTTCACCGGTTACCCTAAACAAGAAAAACTGGCAGTTGACAATTGTATGCCATATGAAGAGATCGGGGCAAAGTCGAGTACAACAACCACATGTGGAAATCGCTTCTTGATTAGCCGAGAAAAAAGGCGATGTGACTCCACAGACAACTGATTTTGCTACAATTGGTGCTGACGGTGGGGTCTTACAGAATGAGATCACGTACTGTACGGTTAATGACTACAAATGCGAGAAAGTCACTGATCTTGAGGCCAGTGCTCATCAGACTTCGCATAACTTGCTTCCTTATTTTTTCAAAAATGTTGTCGATGCTGACTTTGATGATCTTGGACCAACCCTGGGAAAAGAAACACTTACCATTGTGAATATGCTAATAGTTGATCAACTATTAAGACTTAGTCTAAGAAAAGTGCTTTCATGGCACATCATCAATAAAATGTTAGTTGCCAAATATAATTCTCACATATATTAAACAGCCAAGATATCGATAAATTAAGAGATGCTGAAATGGTAAAATGCACTTTTACGCTATGACGTTCCGACTACTCCAAATGACCGGTGTTCAGCACCAATGTCCTACAACATCGGGTGGGATTCAAGCTACAACTTTCATTGCAAACGGACACGACGCGACCGGAAGTTCACAAGGTCTTACAGACATTTGCGCTCCTGTTATTAGGAATTAACACGCCACTGATTTTCGCCTTTTGCAAGCATCGGAGTCTGGAGAGAATAGCGGCCCAATGTCAGCAGATTATGAGTATATTCCCGTCCGCTGCTAACCGGGCGATATCTCCGCTCCAGAACGTGATTATGACATCCGCACTGACCTCCGGCTACCAACCTTGTCTTCGTCGGTCATGCCCGCGACTTGTGCTTATCTAGGTCAGAGGAGTGGTGCATCGCAGGCAAGTGGCGGAGCAAGCGAGAGAGTGTCATCGGACAGTGTTTCGCGAAGATTTTCTGGCAAGCTTTACATGGACGAGTTTTCTGACTTGTCTGGTAAAGATAAACCAAACCATGCAATGGGCATGGAGTAACGCAATTGTATGTCCATTAATGACACTTATTGTCATAATCTAGTTACTTGTCCTCCCTAAAAACAAATGATGAGCGAACAAAACAAGTCGGACGTTAACAGAGGTAAATATCGAGGTTGAGTAATCGAGTTTGTTTAATAGGCAGATGTGACAGTCTCTCCCTTTATTATCGGGTAAATCTCTCATTTATGAACTAATAACGACATCAGTCATGACTGGAATTGAACAGTTTGCGTTGTTCCACTGGCGATTACCGATTCCCCAGACCAAGGGATGTTGGACTTACAGTCAAGCAAAAGAGCACCACCGAATTTGTTAAAGCATATATCTCTATCAAGTTTGCTAAATTAGGGTAGTTCGTTGATTCGTCTGCTCATGAGCTTTAGAAATCGTAAATTAATCAAGGGTAGCAGGGATCTATAGAAGATGGACGGGATGTTGTAATCTAGGCAATCAGGAGAGTGACGTTGAAGCTCTCAGTTTACCTGGATCTGACTAGCTACGCTACTGTAACCGCACACGAATGAGGAATACAACTACCGTACTAACTGTCTGATATAAATTTTTCATTTAAAACATGCACTGTAATTTCCTTGGCTGTCTTTTCAGTAAATTATTTCAATAACAATAAAAACTTCGTTTAGTTACTGAAAATGAAAATGACTGTAATCATGGTAATAGTCATTTGTAAGAATATACACATGCCTATAAATAAGCATATTTAAATACACCAGTTTTTGACTTCTACTATCCTGTTCTAATATCTAGTTAATATGCTTGTCCTACACTTATTTTGTAAATATTTAATGTCGAAAGATGACAATAATTATATTACGTTTTTCTAGTTTATAACAGGTATATTATTATGAAAACGACAGCTCATGTGAATGTTATAACAGTGCATATGAAAAAGTAAGTTGAATACTAATTATGTTATAAAGTAGGACTTTTATTATCGTCGAGTTAGACCAATATTTGGATGATAACGTGCTTATGACTGTTGAGTTGATAATTACTGTTACTTAATGTAAATGATCTGCTGTATACTGACTTTGTATGCAAGAACAGTTATAATAATGTGAAATATTTACTAGCATAATTTTACAAATGTCTATGAAATGAAATACGACTAAATATTGATGATATAAATAATGATATGTACATGTTTGAATAAAAATGCTCACATGTCTAGGAGTATGAAAAAGTGATATTATGACTAATGTACACCGTGAACTAGTCTTACAAAATAAGAAAGAACACGCACTATAGGGATAGGCAGACTTATACATATTATTCATAACAAGCAAACAATTAAGTATTGTTATGCGCGCATGACTTTCTTAAGCTTATATGCACGTCTGATTTCGATTTTGCAATTTAACAATTATTCAACTAAGAAAGATTTGTTTTAATTTATGACAACATATCAGTGGAGCTTTTATTTGTAGAGGACTCGAATTTACATGTATGGATTTCCAATTTTCAATATTATATTGGACGTTACGAAACAACTTTACAAATGACCATATTTGGACGATAAAGGCAATGTCAATGTCATAACTTGGTGTTCGTTTTGTCAATGTCAATTAGGACAAATGTAGATGAAATCACAATGAGCACAGCAACAAACATAAACAATAAATGATCATTTGCAATTCATACTGTGTTTGTATTCTTTGAATACATCAATAAACCAATGCTATGTCTATAATTGGATGAAGATACAATCTACCTAGCTTTTGCTATAATTAAATCGTCAAATCAAATCACAAAACAATTTTACGAGGAAAAAACATTTGACTTATGTAATGTTATTATATTTACTAGATTAATATGACGTAGGGTAACACTTATTTCTTTAATAAATAATGAAGTACGAATCATAAAATTAAATTAAAAAAATAATGGTTGCATTTGCATTAAAAACTTTATAATTAACCATATTTCGTTCATTGTTTGTCTGTCTTTCGTCTTTGGTGCTTGTGTTTGACCTCACATGTGACATTTTAGAAATCTTTTTTTTAAAACAAAGCTGTACATTAAAATCATATGTGAACAGTACTTATCAGCAATGTGTTTACCATGGACTTTCAGACGCTAACGTTGCACGGGTAAACACAACAACAACAAAATAATTCGAACTACTCCTATTAATTCAAGATAAAGGAAATTCGGAAAAGTATAAATGGAAATTCCAGAATTACCTTTACTCAAGATTTCATCTATATGCTATGACTGGATATGTCCTAATTTACCACATTTGAAAACAAAACCTAATCCATGGGAAAAGTACAGTATGATTGATGCTGAGTGGTTGCGCCGCACCCTAGTCTAAAGAAATAATTACATACCATGCAGATACATCATTACTTTTCCTCAATGACCATCAAGACAAACGTAAATTGTAATACAATGTTTCAAAAGAGAATACTTGGGTTCTACTAGATATCTTCCTAGGCTGCAACCCCAAAACATACACAAATCATCGGAATTTAGAGAAAAACTTGCACACAGTATTATGAGATGACGGTGGTACTAGAAATGGGACCAAAGGTCTCAAAGACCATCCATACACTTTTCAAGTTGAAACCTATCAACACCAGTCCTATATGCTAAACATACAATTTACTATCATACAAAGTGGAAAAAAAAGAACAACAAGGAACATTAATCTTAACAAACCACAGGTATGGCTATGTTTGATATTGGCACGAAATAAGCATAGATCATGATTTAAAAAAGGTTCGTGGACTATGGAGACTTCATAAGTCTCTGACTAGGACACATCTAATATTAAATTGTTTTGAACTCCTTTCTGTGTGTCTGAACACGTTTCTCCTTCTGATTCCTCATCTGCACGCATGCTCAAGGTTTATATCAGTTTCTTTGATTCGTGAGCTAATTAACTAATACCAAACATAATGCGAACATCTGCGGCTGTTAACAGTCTTGTTTTGTTACCTAAAGCCTTCAAAAAACAAAAACAAACAAAGAAAGTATTAATAGCAGAAACGTCAATCATTTAACACGTTTACTCTGACTCCCCGTCTGGAACCATGGTTAATGTTTTTAGGAGCTTTTTTGGTTCTGAAACTACCTATAGCTGATACGAGAGGGAATGTGGATTTCTGATTCTGCGCCAACGCAAGACAAGTCACAATGGCCACAATGAATGGCCAGATAAACACAGCATCATTGGGATGAATCTGGTATTTTTCAAAGGAATTATTCTAAGTTATTCTAACAATATCTTTGATACTCATGTTCACCACTGGAGCAGGGCTCGATTTTATAGTACGAACACGTACCCGAGGTGTAACACTGAACTGCGACAAACCAAATATTAAAAATGCCTCTGTCACGATCAAACAGAGATAATCAACATGTACTCGATAACATCGTAACCTGTGCTAACATATACAAGTATTCCAAACCTGTACAAATACCCTTCTTGGCAACGGTTATGCTTCGATGCATCACTAGATACCAAAGTTACTTCCATATATAACTACTCCAATCTTTGATGGATGATTGCACGCCTTACAAAGCGAGCACTCCTTCCGCTTTCAAGCAATACCGTGAATTTAACCATGAACCTACTAGGAGGATAATGATTAACGATCCTCATCTTATTTAATCAGAGTATAGAGAACAGCGAAGCGATATCAAAAGATAATGACCCAGATGATATTCATATTCGAAGAGGCCATTACATCAGTCACACTGACCTTGGGAAGCCTTTAATGCTTTCACCAGCAACTCATGAGGCTAAAGAGCAAATGGATAGTTACTCAAACCGTTTAACAAACTTAAAGCTGAGCTTGAGGGGGTGGGGGTGTAAGATCGTAAATCTATGTTTTGAAATTTGCCACTTAGATGATTAATTCAGTAGGGTGTATGATTAATTATACTTAACATACACAAACTTACTCGTGCGAAACAAATAGGAAGTCCTTGTATAATCATGGTCCCTACTCTATTTTGGACAGAAATTGCCTCGAAACCATTCTGATTGCAAACACATTTCATTTTGATGAATGAAGCAGAAAATATCCAGAAAATAAACATTTCAATACAACTATGAGTTTACGACGCACATGCTGATATACCATGCTTTTATTCCGAAATAAAATTGTTGGATATCCAATATTCATAGATTTTTGTTATAGGCAAACCGAACAAAACAAATTAAACACATGTGGCATCTGCTGAGTTACGAAAGTGCACATGTTACACAAATCTAATCGGCGCATGCGAATAAATAATACTAATCATGGACTTTTAAAAACCCTTAAGCGTAAAGGCTTGTGCCCAAGTTAGAAATGGCTGACCCAAGCCCATCCACGGCAGCAATGTTGGTTGTGCACTTTAAAGTAGCACCTGCTGGAATCCTCCCCAGGAAGTGGATACAATGCACAATATAGTGCGGAAGTGTATAAAATGGCCGAGTTGTACATAGTAATATTAGATGCAGGTCCTTCTGGAAGAACAGAACAAAAAGTGCGCTGAATATGCTAACCTGGATAAAGAAGACTACAACAAAATACAGAAAGAAAGAAAGACATAAATAAAGAAAAGAACACTCATGTAGAATACCTTTTCTCAAGATAATTATTTCGGAGACACCCATAAATCATCGATACATTAAAAACACGCCCATGTTATCATGGTTATACTTCGATGGTCCTTGAAGTCATGAAAGTCCTATGCTTCTCATAACACTCTTTTCACATCTCCAAATCCATTAATAACAATCGATCATTAAATGCCGAGATTAATCAATCATCATCTTAAGTACATTCATACACTAACCATTAATGCTGAGATTTGACAAAAGAAGTAATAGCATTTGGACTGAACTGCATTTCTTATGGTAGTCTCAACATTGATCAGCGAGCGTTACATGTTAGCGGGCTCACTTCTCGAACCTGTACATGTTGTTTCGCGCTAGGGATTTTTGTTTCTTGTACTTCATAAAGATACGATACAAACAAACAAGAATGATGGAAGACATGATCAATGTTGTACTTGGGACAGTGTCATTGTTTCTTGTAATCCAGCCTTGTCTATCGTTGTTTTTTCAGTGTGATAGGCGATATGAGCAAGGAACGAATGACACTATTATCAGCGTTCAGTGTATCGCTGATAGGCTTTTGCAAAGAAATGAACATATCAAATTATATCGATCTGACGATGAAGCGATTGGACATTGTGATCCAACGTATTGCGTAACAGGTGGTTGTTACTTGTGGTGTCAGCCTGAGGAAGAACATACAGATGAATTTGATATTGAAGCCTGTGGAAAGGAAGGCTTTACCCTCAAAATAAGAATGAATCTGCTCGACACTAATTACGGCGAATATTATTTTTCCTTGAATTCTTCTGATAAAGTATTTATTTTTGACCTAACTAGACGTTCAACGAAAAGTCCGATAACTATAGAAACGTGGACTAGTGTACACGATTATCTTGATTCCTCATCTAAACCCGTCATGCCCGTGGTCAAAGATTCAGGCAGCTATTTGGATTCTGAATCTACAGAAGTGAAAACAGACGGAATGCGATACACTGATGTTGTGTCTTCGGACGGAAAGTCCCAATGCTCACACGAAGCATGCACGATTTATCCATCGGCCGAAAGTGAAGCAAGACACAAAAGCAATAAGATGATGGTCACTAACCTGGTTGTCATGGTCAGAATCTGGACATTATGTGTGGCACTCATATGCAGCATCGGAACGGCAATTTATCATCTACTGCGAAGACACATTCGAGGAGAAATACCAAAACGTAGCCGACCCAATATTTCAGGTACATCTGCGGGTTCAAACAATGCAGAAGTGATAAATATGGTATCCATGACACTGCATCCCTCACAAACAGCTCTCGCAGGTATGAATACCCTTCCTAGTACTGATAACCCTTCCAGAGGTATGAATGGTCCTGATACACTCGTTTCTTGTTTGATTCATCGGTTACCCTAACAAAGAAAAACTGGCGGTGGATAGTTGTATGCCATATGAAGAGATCAGGGCAAACTCGGGCACAACAACTACATGTGAAAATCGCTGCTTGATTAGCCGAGAAAAAGGCGATGTGACTTCAGAGACAATTAATTTTGCAACACTTGGTGCTGACGGTGGGGTTGTACAGAATCACGTACTGTACGGTTAACGACTACGAGTGCGATCAAGTCACTGATCTTGAGGCCAGTGCTCATCAGACTTCGTATAACTTGTTTCCTTATTTTTCCAAAAATGTTGTCAATGCTGACTTTGATGATCTTGGACTAACCCTGGGAAAATAAACATTTACCATTGTGAATATGCTAATAGTTGGTCAACCATTAAGACTTAGTCTAAGAAACGTGCTTTCATGGCACAACATCATTACAATGTTAGTTGCCGAATGTTATTCCCACATTGATCATACAGCCATGATACCGATAAATAGTTTAGATGCCGAAATTGTAAAATGTACATTTACACTATGACGTTAAGACTTCACCCGTGACCGGATTTCAGCACCAATGTCCTACGACATCGAGTTGGAACCAAGCCACATCTTTCATTGCAGATGGACACGACGCGACCGGAAGTTCACAAGGTCTTACAGACATCCGCGTTCCTGATGTTAAGAGTTACCATGCCACTGACTCGCGCCTTATTGCATCGGAGTCTGGAGAGAATAGCGAAGCAATGTCAGCAGGTTATGAGTTTATTCCCCTTCGCTGCTATCCGGGCGATATCTCCGCTCCAGAACGTGATTATGACGTCCGTTCTTACCTCGGGCTACCAACCTTGTCTTCTTCAGCCATGCTCGAAACTCGTGCTTATCTAGGTCAGAGGAGCGCGAGTGGTGCATTCCAGGCAAGTGACGGAACAAGCGGGAGAGTGTCATCGGACAGAGTCTCGCTAAGATATCCTGGCAATCTATACATGAACGAGTGCTTCGACTTGTCTGACGATGAGCAACTAGACCGTGATTTTGGTAGGGAGTATTGAACACAAACGCATAATTCGGACGCATTAACGAACATTATTATCATGATAATAATAATACTAATAAAATTAATGATAATGATAATGAAATATTACATTCATATAGCGCTTATACAATGTTTCTAAGCGCATAAATATTACCCTTGGTCATCAGGTAAACGTCAAACCAGCACATTTATTTTGCGCACCGTCTCAACTCCCTTGGGAGCATACTAGCACAGTTGCCCACCGGGCGCTGAAGGCTAATTAACACCGGACCAAGTACCAATTTAAACTCCTGGGTAGACAGCAGCAATGTGGATTAATTGTCTTGCTTTAGGACAAACAGAGTGGGCTGGGTTAAAACTCGGGATCTCGAGATCGGAAAACGCGCGATCTACCATCTTGCACACACTAATCTTACCATTTTCCTTCCTAAAGCAATACAAGAACGAACAATGTTTCAAAGTTATGTTTGGACGTTGATAGAGGTAAAAATCGAAGGTGTTATACTCACGCGTGTTAGGCAGAAGAAGTATTACGACACCTGCCATGGATGGAATTTAACACTTTGCTCTGACTCTACCGGCGACTAACCATTTTCTTGAACAAGAAATGTTTACCTTGCAGACAAGAAGGAGAGCCGCCGCCACCGGATTTTTAGAGCATACTTGTTTATTTCGGTCAAGTTTATTTAGAGTAATCTGTTGATCCGTCAGCTCATGCTCTATAAATGAATCGAGGATAACAGGGGCAATTAGAAGATGGACGAGATGTTGCAATCTACATGTTCTAGGTAATAGGGAGAGTGACGTTGAAGCTCTCATTTTATTTGGATCTGACTAGCTAGGCTACAATAGCCGCACACGAATGAGGAATAATACCACTAGCTGTATGATGCAAATTATTTTCGATTATAACATTTACTTTTGTACTTCCTTGTTTGTCCTTACAGACAATTCTTGAATATACATATTACGTTAACAATAGCTCCTTCGTTTAGATATGCACTTTCAGGTTATGATTTTATAGATAATAGTAGAATAAATAGAATAGGTGGCGGTGTTGGTTTATATATAAAACAATCTTTAGATTATTCTGTTCAAAACGAATTAAATGAGAAATAAGGACTGTTATTTTATGGGAGATTTTAATATTGATTTGTCCCTCTGTAATACACTAAATATTTCTAAAGAGTTCTTGAATATAATGTTGACTGCCTCTTTTTTACCCCTCATTTCAAAACCGACCCGGGTGACTCAAACTACATCGACCGTTATAGATAATATATTTAGTAATGTTATTCCTTTACCCAACTCAGGTATTGTTTTATCGGACATATCCGACCATTATCCTATTTATATAACCTTTCCTATTGAAAATACAAAGACTAGGAAAGTCAATTATGAAAAGATACGGAAAATAACACCCGAAAATTTAGCTAGGCTGAA
Organism: Echinarachnius parma; assembly: GCA_037951105.1. Classification (NCBI taxonomy): domain Eukaryota; kingdom Metazoa; phylum Echinodermata; class Echinoidea; order Clypeasteroida; family Echinarachniidae; genus Echinarachnius; species Echinarachnius parma. The sequence goes on along the minus strand of JBAMJV010007342.1, from coordinate 24,573 downwards.
AGAAGATCTAAATGAAGTAGATTGGGCGGAGGTGTATAACTTAGAAGACACAAATCGTTCTTACGAGGTCTTTATGACAATTTTAGTTTCTTATTTAGACCAATATATTCCGTTAACAAAATCTAAAAGAAGCCAGTATAAAAAATACCCAGACTCCCATGGGTTACTAAAACGTTATTACGATCCATAAATCGAAAGAATAATTTGTATTACTCATACAAATCCAAACAAACAGACTGAGGCATCGCATCTTAAATATACTAATTATAAAATACTTTGACTAAGATACTGCGTGTAGAAAAGAGAGAATATTATATGAATCAATTAAATTTGTTTAAACATGATATGCGTAATACATGGAGAATTATAAATAACGCGATGAATAATATAAAACAAAAACCAGGTGTTTCTAAAATTAATTATAATAATAGAGAAATAGATGATCCTAGAATAATTGTTGATACGTTTAATTCATATTTTTCGCAGATTGGTCAGAATCTTGCACAAAATATTCCACTTGCAAATCAAGAATTTGTTGATTTTTTAGGAGCCCCAAATTATAATTCATTATTTTTCGCTCCGATCGTAACGAATTGATTAATTTTGTAAAAAATATGCAAAATAAGAAAAGTTTTGGACATGACGGTATTGATAACGTGTTATTTAAAAATATAATAATGTTTATAGCGGATCCTTTGGTACATATTTGTAATTTGTCTTTGATAAATGGGATAGTTCCTGACAATATGAAAATATCGAAAATTATTCCGATACACAAAAAAGGGGACAAAATGGATGTAAATAATTATAGACCAATATCTTTGTTAACTTCATTTTCTAAATTATTAGAAAAGATAATGTATACTAGAACGCTAGACTTTCTGAATAAAAATAATATTATTTCGAACTTTCAATTTGGATTTAGACAGAAACATAATACATCTCATGCTCTTTTAACATTCATTGATAAGGTTTATAAAGCTATTGATAATTACTCTCACACAATAGGCGTTTTTTTTAGACTTTTCAAAAGCGTTTGATACCGTAGACCATGATATACTTTTATATAAATTAAAACACTATGGCATCAGAGGTAAGGCATTGGAATCGTTTAGAAGTTATTTGTATAATCGTGTACAATTTGTTTCTTTAAATGGCCAAAGATCTACAATGCAACCTGTTAAATGTGTTATATTTTACATTCATATTACCTTATTTGATTTGATTTGATTTTATTTTATTTCCACATTCAAAGTTTAAAATACAATGTAAAAGCAAAGAATACAAAAACATATCATATACATAACAATTACTACTGCAAATATACATTTACATAATTATATACAAACAAGTAAGGCATGAAAAAGAAAAAAACATCAACAACAAAAAAGACACCATAGATTGAAAATACAGAAGTAAGGGGGAAAAGTATAAACCGTATTTGAATGTGGGGGGATAACCAAAAGCCAAAATAAAGGCTTATCTAGGGCAGTCCCCGAGAAACTAACAAAAGACTGGATAATGAATACATGTATAGGGATTAGAGAGACAGAGAGGGAGGTAGTGAGAGAGAAAGTAAACAGAGAGGGGGAGGGGAGATAAAAACTAAAAGAGTTTGTTTACATGCATGAACAGTTCTAAGAGTGATTGCACAGCATAATATACAATTTGAATTTCTTTTTAAAATTGGATAATGTTGGACACAATTTTAATTCATTTGGTACCATATTCCAGCTTTTTGATCCTACAAAGGTAATGGTAGTTCTTGAGAAATTATATTTATACAATGGTAGACGTACATTCCCCTGATCTCTTGTGTTGTGTTGATGAATTGCACAATTGAGATTAAAAATATTATTAAATATGGATGGAAGCGAGCCTTTAAAATAAGAATACATAAAAATTGCAATTTGGAATTGATTCAATTGATATATAGTTAAAATATTTAATTTATAAAACAAAGGAGAGCTATGGCTAAGAGGTTGAGCATTACACATTATTCTTATTACACGTTTTTGAAGTATATACAGCCTATTGCTAATTGATATTGCACAATTTCCCCACACTATATTGCAATATGATAAATAAGGTAAAATCAGTGTATTATACAACATTAAAACTACTTTCATTGGAACAATGGGCTTTACACGATAAATAACACCAATTGCTCTACATATTTTACAAGATATATCATTGACATGTTCTCTCCATGATAATTTTGCATCAATTGTTACGCCTAAAAATTTTATTTTATCAACCTTCTGAATATCAATATTACCAATTTTAATTTGAAGCTTGGCATTATCTACAAATAAATGTTTTGGCTTAAAAATCATGTAACATGTTTTATCCATATTAATAATTAAACGATTTGCAATAAACCACTTACGAACATTGTTCATTTCCGTATTGACTATATTATTCAATTCAACTATATCAGTGCCTGAAAAAAATAAGTTTGTATCATCTGCAAACATAATTGAAAAGAATAAATCACTAACATACTGAAAATCATTCACAAATAACAAAAATAGCAATGGTCCAAGCACAGATCCCTGTGGAACACCCGTTTGTATGTACTGTGTGTCAGATGAACAATTATCGACATAAACAAATTGTTTACGATTAAAAAGGTAACTATGAAACCATTTCAAAATGTTTCCTCTCATGCCATAATGCTCTATTTTTTTCAATAATATATCATGATTTATACAATCGAAAGCTTTCGAGAGGTCTAAAAAGATTCCTATTAAAAATGTCTTTTGTTCAAAAATATTGGCAAGATTATGAGTAAATTCTAAAAGTGCAGTACTTGTTGAGTAGCCATGTCGACAACCAAATTGCCTTTCATATAAAATATTATTCCTCTCTATATAACTCATGAGTTTATTATACATTATTTTTTCAAATGTCTTTGTAAATACTGACAATAACGAAATCGGTCTATAGTTTGATGCCATATTTTTGTCACCCTTTTTAAATACTGGAACTACTTTAGCTAATTTAAGTTGGTCCGGAAATACTCCGCACTCCAATGAAAGATTAAAAATATTGCACAATGGCTGTAAAATAAAAGTAATAGTCTTTTTATACACTTTAACATTAACATCATCAAACCCCGGGCTCTTATTAACTTTAAAATCACGAACAACTTCTAAAATATCGGCAAAAGTTATTGGTGCTAAAAACATAGAATGGGGTAATCTTTTTTTTAAGTAATATTCAAAATCAGTTTCACAATCTACTAACTTTTCTGTGAGCTTACCTCCTATTGTGCTAAAATAAGCATTAAAACAATTTACAATATCATGTTTGTCTTCTTTTAAAATACCTTCATCTATAATTGATTTACATTGATCTTTAGTATTGGATTTATTAAGAATTTTGTTTATCATTTTCCATGTTTTATTATTGAATTATGGAATACTTGCATGGGGCAACACACACTCTACATACACGGAGGAAATGTTGCTTCTTCAAAAGAAAGCGTTGCGTGTTATTTGTAACGTCCCGTTTCGAGCTCACACAAACGAACTCTTTTTAAACAATAATATTCTTAACGTTCAAGACCTCTATAATTATCAGCTAGGATAGTTTATGTATAAATTAGATAATAACTCATTCCCTGAAACGTTTAAGAATATGTTTGTTAAAAATAAGACTATACATAGCTACTCAACTCGTAATTCTGAGGCATATCATTTACCCTTAATGAGAACATGCTTAGCTAAATTAAATATTACATTTAGTGGTCCGAAATTTTGGAATAATCTTGATGATACAATAAAAGATTCCCCTAGCCTCAATCACTTTAAAAATAAATTAAAGAACTATCTATTGTGTTCATATCAAGCGGATTAGAATCATTCAGCAATCCCCTCTCAGATTTGAGCATACTCAGGAATTAGATCGTGCAATCAATACTGCGTGCGCCGATGCCCTGAACTGGTAGACTTGGCGGATTATCTCGTAAGGCGAGAATGCTGACCCTTTGTTTCGTGTTTCTGTTATCATTTTCTCTTTCCTCTATACTGTCTCACAACCCCCAAAAATACGCTAAATAACATCCTTTCCTTCTATATCCCATATCATTTATTTCTTCTTTTTTTTTTTCTAAAGTATTTCTGGTAGTTCTTTTCATGATGTTTACATTTTTATTTTTAGGTCATAAGTACGCTTTTGTAGTATTTTTCTCTTTTGTTGTCGTTTTCTTAGAGTAAGTTTTTTTTAGTTTTGTAGTAATATATTTTTCGTATACGTAGTTTTATTTTTTTTTTGTGTAGCTTATAGTAACTGTAACAATTAATTTGAGAGCGCTGCATTGTACAAGCATCGCTTTTTATCAGCGCTCTTCATTTCCACCTACCACTAGTTTTATAAATGATGTTCTCTTAACTTGATTTCAATTGTAAAATTGCAATATTTTTGTTCTATATGACTGTAAAATATATTATATGTTGGAAATGAAAAAATTAATAAATATCGCTCTATTGATCTAATTGAAGAATGAAATAGGGAGAAAAGACTGCTATAGTCTTATATAAGATTACACACATACCCGAATAAGCATGTATCACGTACAAATAATATACCAGTTTTTGACTTCTACTATATTGTTATAATATATTGTTCATTTGCTTGTTCTACACTTATTTTGTAAATATTTAATGTCGGACGACGACAATAATCATATAACCTTGTTATAGTTGATAACAGGTACATTGTTATGCAAACGATAGCTCAAGTGATTGTTAATACCGTGCATATAAAAACGTAAGTTGAATACTAATTACATGAATTATGTTTTAAGTAATGTATTATAAATAAGGTAGGACTTTTATAACCGTCGGGTTACACCAATATTTGGATGATAACGCGTGACTGTATGATTGTTGTGTTGATACTTATTGTTACCGAATGTAAACAATCTGTTGTATACTGACTTTCTGTGCAAGAAAATGTATAATTATTTGATATATTTACTAGCACTATTATATAAATGTCTATGGCATGAGATGCGATTAAATATTGATGATATAAATGATATGAAGAGTGATACGTACATGTAAGACTAAAAATGTGCACATGTTTAGGGGTATTACTAGTGATATTATGACTAATGTACACCGTGAACTATTTATACAAAATAAGAAAGAACACACACTATAATTGATAGGCATACTTGAACATATTATTCAAAATTAACAATTAAGTATGTTTTAAGATAGATTTGTTTAAATTTATTACATAGAATCAGTATAGCTTTTATTTGTAGTGGATTTGAGTTAAAAACCTTGTATTTAAAATATGTAATATTAAATTGGACGTTACGAAACAACTTTACAAATGACCATATGTGGACAATACATATATAATGTTCATGTTTTCGTTTTGTCAATTTCAATTAGGACACTTCTAAGTGAAATCGCAATGTGCACATCAACACATACAAACAAGACAGAATGATTAATAATTTACACTTTGTTCGTATTGTTTGAATACATCAATAACCAATGCTTCTAATAATCTATAATTGGATGAAAATACAATCTTCTTAGCTTTTGTTATAATTAAATCGTCAAATGAAATAGCCCAAACAATTTTACGAGGGATAAACATTTGAATTATGTAACTTTATTATATTTACTAGATTAATATAACGTAGGGTAACATTTATTTATTTAATAAATAATGAAGTACGAATCATACACAAAAAATAATGGTTGCATTTACATTAACAACTTTATAATTAACCACATTTCGTTCATTTTATGTCTGCCTTTCGTCTTTGGTGCTGGTATTTGACCTCACATGTGACATCTTAGAAATCTTTTTTTGAAAAACAAAGCTGTACATTCATATGTGAACTGTACTGATCAGTAATCTGTTTACCATGGACATTCAGACGCTAACGTTGCACGGGTAAACACAACAACAATAACATAAATTGAACTACTCCTATTACTTCAAGATGAAGGAAATTCGGAAAAGTATAAATGGAAAGGTTTCATCTGTACTGGATATGAAGAGCTTAGTTCCAAAAGGCGCTAAATCCACTTTCCATAAAAATTGAACTAACAATTCCAGTAATTTAATGAGCTATGTAGCTATCTAGAAAATCCAAATTTTAGGACAAATTACACAATAAAAATAAAAATATGGAACGTTCCATTTTCATTTTTCCATAGGCATATTGTGTACAAGGTTGGACAAAGAGACCCACTTTTCTCCAAAGTTGAAATAGTGGATTTAGTGCCTTTTGGAATTAAGCTCTTATGTGCTAATTTACCACATTTGAAAACAAAAACTAATCCCTGGGCTAAGTACAGTGTGGTTGATGTTAAGTGGTTGGGCCGCCTCCTATTCTAAAGAAATAAGTACCATGCAGATAAATCATTACTTCTCCTCAATGACCATCAACACAAACATAAATCGTAATACAATGTTTCAAAAGTGAATACTCGGGTTCTACTTGAAATCTTCCTAGGCTGCAACCCCAAACAATGTGTAAACTATGGTTATCCTACCGACGTCACAACCCTTTGTTTATCGTAGTCTGGTGATAATATCGAAGCGATACCAGCAGGTAATGGTTGCAGTCATCGATTCTGTGAACCATACTGACGGTGATCAAGGCAGTCTTGACCTGGCAGTGAATCGAAAAGTATCATGCCCACTGTACATAGACAAATCAATGTTGAAGTAGAAACCAATCAACATTCAGTCCCAGGCTTAATATATATATTGTTTTAATTGCCACAAGTACAATCCAGTATTACAAACCGAATGACGTTTTACATAGACACGAATTCACATTACACATTAATTACAGGAGATTTGTGGACACAAGAGGCACGAGAGAATTAATCAATATCGTATTAGGACACATCACACGAGACATATGATACACCCTGTGATTTTCTTACGGTAATGTTCATAAGTCGTCACATATCTTCTCTGACTTAACACTGTATATTTCCTATTAGTGATCAATTTTTACTTTATAAAGAATAACAAAGAAGCAAGCAATAAGAATGGAACGCTCACTTCGTGTTACACTTATAGCGGTGTCGTTGTTCCTTGTAGTTGAGCCATGTCTGTCATTGTCTTTTAAGTGTGAAAGGCGATATGAGCAAGAAACGATTGGGACAGTTATCAGTGTTCAGTGTATCGCTGATCGGCTTTTGAAAATATATGAACAGATCAAATTGTATCGATCTGAAGGTGAAGCGATTGGACATTGTGATCCCACGTATTGCATAGTAGGTTGTTACTTGTGGTGTGAGCCTGAGGAAGAATTTAAAGATCATTTTGATATTGAAGCTTGGGGACACAAATGTTTTTCCCTCAGAATAATAGATCATCTGCTTGACTCTGATTACGATGAATTCTATTTTTCCGTAAATTCCTCTGGTAAAATATTTATTATGAACATAACTAATCTTTTAACGGAAACTCCACTAACTACAAAAATGTGGACTAGTGGACAGGTTTATCTTGATTCCTCATTTCCAATGGTCAAGGTTTCTACAGAACTCATAAGAGACGGAACACAATACACGGTTTCTGTGACATCAGACGGAAAGTCCAAATGCCCCACAGAAACACGCATAATACATTCATCGACCGACACTGAAGCTAAACGAGACATTAATGGAATGACGGTCATCGACGTAGTTGTCATAATTAGAATATGGACATTATTTGTGACGCTCATGTGTAGCATTGGAACGGGACTGTATCGTCTACTGCGAAGAAACTCTCAAAGTAAAAGTTATTCACTTGCCCTGTCACAAATATGACACACAGAAGCTATATAAATGGCCTCCATTACATCGCAGTCCCCACGAACATCTCTTGGAATAGTGGATACCCTTTCTGGCACAGGTAACCCTTCCAGAGGTGACGGTTGGAATGGACATCACACATTTGCGTTATGTTTGTTTCGTCATCAAGGAACAGCGTTGTCTCAATGTATAACTGATAACATTGACACAGACAAATTAGTGGTGGATGACCACATGCTATATAATTTCGGATAACATCCTAACACACACACACGTGAAAATTATCGTCTCCAGATCCATCAGGACAATGGCCAAGTGCCTTTACAAGCGGTCGATGATGCGGCACTTGGTGCTGTTGGTGGAGGAGATGAGTTAGGGCACACTGCACGGTGGAAGATTGCAAACAAAATTAAGTCACCGGCCTCGAGGTCAGTGGTCATCGGATCTCGCAGTACCTTCCAATTTCAAGCGTCGAGTATCTATTGGTTAATTGCAATACTACCGTCGATGGTATCCGGAGTACCCTGCTTGCCAAACTAGAGAAAGGAAAGAATGTAAAACATCAATGGGCTAAGAACAACTCGGCATTTCACCATACTGCGGATATTGGGGATTCTGACTACGATTATATCAGACCAAACTTTGGAAAAGAAACCGTTTGCATTGTTATTTGGCTAATAGTTGGTCAGCACCATCAACCCAATATATCAGAACAATGTTTTATTGTATTTTGCCAACCAAGAGTCATTTGTTTGTATTGGCACATGTTCAACTATGGGTTGATAATTACAGCAATGAAACAAAGATAAATACTAATGTTATGCAAGGAATGGTTTGTTGACAGGCTTTTGACACTCTTGTCCTACGATGCTGGGTGCCAACCGTGGCGCGGCAGCTCTCAGCGCAGACGGAAGTGGAGCGACCGCAAACTCATCAGGGCCTTCAAACATCCACACTTCTTCTGATGTCAAAAATGACTACTCCACCAACGTCACTATCCATATTGCCTCAGATTCTTGAAAGAATCGCAAAGAGATTTCAGCAGGTTATGAGTATTGTCTCCTCCCTTGCAAACCGGACGACACTCCCCTACCAAGAAGGTGACTCCAGCAGTCGCGTTGACCTCGGCTAGATTACGCTGTTGCCACCGACGACCCATGATACTGATAGGCAAAACAAGGTTGACCTGGCAACAAATTGAAGAGTGCCATCAGAACTCGTGGGCAGAGATCCGGCCCAGCTTTACACGGATGACTTCTTTGACTCGGACTATTAGCTACTGAAGCCGCGTACTGATAAAAAATAAAATGATAAAATAATATGTATGTTTACTATCACCCGGATATGTATGCCATTTGTTTTAAGTGTTTGTGCGTGATATTGAACTATACTACATGTTATATTTTGTAATTTGTTAAAACTCAAAACTGCAGCAAAAGCAAACAGTTAATTTCATCACCGTATTCAAAATGTTAGTAAGTGCTATGAATTCACGATGTTATCAACATAATTAAGAAACGTCTACACAAGTGTACACACAAATAACTATTCGAATCGATCCGTTATGGCTGATAGATTTTTTCATAAGGCTCACTTCTCGAACCTTACATGTTGCTTCGCGCTCGTGAATGTACTGTACTTCATAAAGATAGGGAATACAAAAAACAAGCAAAAGAAAGATGGATCGCCTGATTATTGTCATAGTTGGCCCAATGTCAATATTTCTAGTTATTCAGCTTATTTTATAGTTGTCTTTTCAGTGTGAGAGGCGATATGAGCAAGAAACGACTGGGACAATTATCAGTGTTCGTTGTATTATATCGCTGATCGGTTTTTGAAAGCACATGAACATATCACATTGTATCGATCTGACGATGAGGCGATTGGACATTGTGATCCCAAGTATTGCATTGCAATAGGTTGTTACTTTTGGTGTCAGCCTCAGAAAGAACATAAAGATCATTATAAATACAAGCTCGTGGACAGAAAGGTTTTTACTAAAGATTATCTAATTGACACTGATGACGGTGAATGTTATTTTTCAGTAAATTCTTCTGATGAAATATTTTGTATGAACCTTACTAAGCTTTCTACGCAAAGTCCACTAAAGTTAGAAACGTGGACTAGTGAACACGATTATCTTGATCCCTCATCTGAACCTGTGGTCAGAGTTTCAAGCAGCTATTTGGATTATGGATCTACAGAAGTGAAAACAGACGGAATGCGATCTACTGAAGTTGTGTCTTCGGATGGAAAGTCCCAATGCTCACACGAAGCATGCACGATTTATCCTTCTGCCGACAGTGAAACAAGACACACAAACAATAAGAGGATGGTCAATAACCTGGTTGTCATGGTCAGAATCTGGACATCATGTGTGGCACTCATATGCAGCATCGGAACTGGAATTAATATTCTACTGCAAAGACACATTCGAGGAGAAATACCAAACCGTAGCCGACAAAATATTTCAGGTACATCTGTGGGGTCAAACAGAGCAGAAGTGATAGATATGGTCTCCATGATACTGCAGCCCAGGCCTCACAAACAGCTCTCGGAGGTATGAATACCCTTCCCAGCACTGGTAATCGTGCCAGAGGTGAGGATGAATATACACCTCATTCATTCGTTTCATGTTTGCTTCATCATCATCATGCACCGGAACTGCCTCCAAGGATCTGCACTGGTTACTCTAACTTAGACAAACTGGCGGCGGACGACTGTATGCCATATGAAGAGATCGGGGAAAACTCGAGCACAATAATCACACGTGTAAATCGCTTATGGATTAGCGAAGAAAAAGACGATGTGTCTTCAGAGCCAATCAATATTCCAACACCTGGTGCTGACGGTAATGAGATCACGTACTGCTTGGTTAACGACTACGAACGCGATCAAGTCACTAATCCTGAGGCCAGTGCTTATCAGACTTCGCATAACTTATTTCCTTACTTTTCCTAAAATATTGTCGATGCTGACTTTGATGATCCCGAACCAACCCTGAAAAAGAAGCAGTTACCATTGTGCATATGCTAATATAGTTGGTCAACGGTTAAGACTTAGTTTAAGGAAACTACTTTCATGGCACAATGTCAATAAAATGTAAGTTGCTAAATGTAATTCCCACATAATATTATACAGCCATGATATCGATAAATCAAGAGATGCCGATATTGTGAATTGCATGTTTTCGCTATATTACGTTTCGACTTCTCCGATGACCGATTTCCAGCACGAATGTCCTGCGACATCGGATGGAACCAAGCTACAACTTCCATTACAGACATCCGCACTCTTGATTTAAAGAATGACCATGCCACTGACTCGCGCCTTATTGCATCACCGTCTGTAGAGAATAGCGAAGGGATGTCAGTAGGTTATGATTATATTCCCCTCCGCAACTAACCGGGCCATATCTCCGCTCCAGGACGTAATTATGACATCCGCTCTGACCTCGGGCAACCAACCATGTCTTTGTCGGCCATGCTCGCGACTCGTGGTCCCCTAGGTCAGAGGAGTGCTGGCAAGTGGCGGAGCAAGCGGGATAGTATCATTGGACAGAGTCTCGAGAAGAGATTCGGTCAAGCTTTAGGTGGACGAGTTCTCTGACATGTCTGGCAAAGATAAACTAAACCCTGAAATGGGCAGGGAGTAATGCAAGTTTATGTGCATTAATGCTAATTATTGTCACGATCTAATTACTTTTCCCCCCTAAAAACTCCCTTTCTGTACTGAATTCATGAAATGTCTTTTGTTCTTGTTTTTTTTGGACAGGCTGCTCCTTTATTGACATTTCCCATCCCGGAACGATCTCTTTACCTCATCCTGGACTGTCCAAGCCCTTGGCCCCCTGAATATATGCCTAACATGTTTATTAAGAGAAGAAGACGATTTTAATCATTAATAATGTATTGGGAGTTCATGTACAGTATGCATACAACAGCATTTTATACACCCAGATCAATTCACATGTTCATATTAAACTTTCCGACCCCTTCTCAGTTGGAATATGGCTTAATACTGGCTACGCCATGGACCGCTCTATAGGTACCAAACAAAACTGTCATCAGCTTCGGTCATAGGGGTATGATATTATTACAGTATCACACGTTTACCCTATTCGATATGCCACATTGTATAGATGGACACCGACACTGGTCACACCGCTCCTTCTTTTGATGATGTCAGCCTTTATCTTTTCAGGGAACCATGGTCCCGAATATTACTATTACAAGTAAAGGGCAACAGTCTTTATATCCTAAAAGTTTAGAAAAATAGATTTCCATAAGATGTATTAGATATAGCTATTGTCTAGGATGTATGATAACATGCTATCTGCATATCCATCCCCTTAGCCATGCCTTTGAACAATTCCAGAAGCATGATATGTACACATCAGTGTAAATATAATTGTTTAGCAACATCATATGAGGTGTATTATAGATTCTTAGTGTCTTGCATATTTCTTTCTTTTAGGGGCTCATCCATTTCCTGGGATACGTTCAATTGCTTGTCCATTCTCTTATTGAAGTGGAACTGAGTTTACACTACTTGCTCATGGTGGTTGGTCAAATTAGCCGTGTATCTTTACACCCTGAATGGTCATCATACTCAACGAAATGATGAGCCTGACGGGAGTGGGTTATTCCATGTTTTAAAGCCTTTACCAATACATGAAAAAGTGAAATCATAATTTCTTAAGGGAGGGATGGCTAATCCCTCCTCTGTTGGATTTTCTTGAAGATTGTTAAAATCGGCCAACTCAGTCAATTTTTATATCAAAAGGTAGCTCTTTTGGGCCATCTTGGAAAATGGCGGCCATCTTGGATTTTGGCCATCATATGAATCTGTATGTATCACCATTGTGTTCAGCATGTCAATAAACATATAAAACGATATCAAGATTATTAAAATCGGCCAACTCAGTCAATTTTTATATCAAAAAGAAGCTTTTTTGGGCCATCTGGGAAAATGGCGGCCTTCTTGGATTTTGGCAATCGTATGAGTCCGTATATATCACCATTGTGTTCAGCATGTCAATAAACATATAAAACGACACTAAGATTACTAAAATCGGCCAACCCAGTCAATTTTTATATCAAAAAGTAGCTTTTTTGGGGCCATCTTGGAAAATGACCGCCATCTTGGATTTTCGCGTGGCTAAGTGTTTTTTCCTGAAAAGTGTCCCTATGGTAGTCTACATACCAAGGCTCTTGCTTGTATCAAACTTTGAACGATTATTACACTTATCTGCTCTACTATTGTCAACAGCAAGGAGGAGATCCTTGAGCACTTTCAACAATGCAGTTTCTGTTGAGTGGAGGCTGCGGTACGCTGACTGGTTTGCAGGAAGCAGATGATTACTGTCCACATGAAACATTAGCTGATTAGCCACAATCCTTTCAAGGAGCTTGCTCATAAATGGCAGATTGACAATTGGTCGATAATTGCGGAGAACGTCGGGATCTAGGTTCGGTTTCTTCAACAGAGGGGAAACAAGAGATGTTTTTAATGGTATTGGAGCTATACATGATATACCATGTATTTATTCCGAAATAAAATTGTTGGATATTCAATATCCATAGATTTTTTTAACGGAACAAAAATCATCAAACACAAGTGGCATTATGCTGAGTTACGGAAGTGCACATGCTTCAAAAATGTAATCGGCGCATGAGAATAAACATGACTAAATATCGACTTTTAAAAGCCCTTTAGGGTATTGCTTGTGCCCAAGTTGACAAGGACTGACCCAAAACCCATCCACGGCAGCAGGCGCGCCGATTTCATCCGAAAACACAACGCATTGGGGGAAGCAGAGCATTGTTCACATACAATGCTCGCCCCCCCCCCCCCCAAATGCATTGTGTTTTCGGATGGAATCGGTGCGCCTGCACGGCAGTAATGTTGGTTGAAAATGGTTGTCTATAGCCCCTTATCTACATGAAGAAAGAAAGAAAGACATACATGAAAAAGGGACACTCATGTGGTACTATATAGAACACCTTTTCTGAAGATAATAATTTCGAAGACGTACATACATCATCAAGACTTTTAGAACACGCCCACTTTATAATTCGATGGTCCTCGAAGTCATGAAACAAACCATCTTAATAATAACCAACATATTGAAGAGGAAACCAATGAAAATCAAAAAGCCCCATGCTTCTCATAACACTCTTTTCACATCTTCAAATCCATTAATAACCATTAGGTTTCAGCCAAGTTAGAAAATAACCGCTTCTCAGACCTAAGGAGAGGTTGAGAGATTCGTGCCTCTAGTAGAATTTTATCACCGTTTACACCATTCTTATCGGTAGTGGCCTTGGCGCTAATTTCTAACAGATGGCGTCTCAATCAAGACGTCGTGCTGCTAGTCTTGATACGCAGACACTACAGACGAGTTTGGGTTCGGATGTGTACAGAGTATCAAGTTTGTTCGCTTTACCCTATTGTCAAATGGTAGGAAGGAGTAGAGAGGAGAGAGGATCAACCGCATTTAGTATAGGAACAATCTCTGAAAGTTAGAGTATAATTGGACAAGAAACAAGAAACCTACAGCTCGTTGAAGATGTCCATTTATTCTTATGGGGAACTCAAATTGGCAATGCACTCTGATTTAGTGGTTTAGTGGACACAACAGGCAGGATAGCTGCTACAGACCACTTACAGTCTTAAATAGACATGGTTATGAATGTTTATAGGTCATGTGTTAATACTTAGCCAATAATAATGACTTCGCTACTATACACTGGGAGGATTTATTGAGTCAATATAATATCAGTCACACCACACAATGAATAAGAATGAAAAGGTCTAGAAACCTAGACTAGTGGCCATGCAGTTTACTGCGTGTAACTGGAGGAGATTATCTCTATAATACCACTAGGTCTCAGGGGGGCTGTTAATAGGGCATGGAATTTTGACCAAAGCTATTAAAATGGTTGAGGTGATTTCCACATTGGTGGAGATCACGGCTAACTTAGTGAAACGTCATGCAATCGAGCTTTCAATGGTGTTTTAACTGATATGAAATTGAAATTAATAAATCATCATCTAAAGTAGGTTCGTGCGCTAACCATTAATGCTGAGATTTGACAAAACAAGTCATAGCATTCGGACTGATCGAACTGCATCTATTAGGGTAGTCTCAACATTGATCAGCGAGCGTTAGAAGGCTCACTTTTCGAACCTGTACATGTTGTCTCGCGCTAGGGATTTTATTGTACTTCTAAAGATAAACGATACAAAAAACAAGAAAAATGGAATGCATGATCAATGTTGTACTTGGGACAATGTCATTCTTACTTGTAATTCAGCAATGTCTATCGTTGTCTTTCCAGTGTGAGAGACGATATGAGCAAGAAACGAATGAGACAAGTATCACTGTTCGTTGTATTGCTGATCGGTTGTTGAAAACATATGAAAATATCACTTTGTATCGATCTGACGAAGAGGTGGGACATTGTGATCCCACGTATTGCGTAGAAGTCAGCCTGAGAGAGAACATATAGATCATTTTCATATTGAAGCTTGTGGACAGAAAGGTTGGTTCTCCCTCAAAATAAGAGGTTATCTGGTTGACACCGATTACGGTAAATACTATTTTCCCCGTCAATACTTCTCATGAAATATATTTGTTTAACGTAACTAAGCTTTCGACGGAAAGCCCACTCATTACAGAAACGTCGATAAGTGGACAAGTTTATTCCTCTTCTTCAAATGCACCCGAGGTCAAAGTTTCAAGCAACTTATTTGATTCTGGATCTACAGAAGTGAAAACAGACGGAATGCGATCTACTGAAGTTGTGTCTTCGGACGGAAAGTCCCAATGCTCACACGAAGCATGCACGATTTATCCATCAGCCGAAAGTGAAGCAAGACACAAAAACAATAAGATGATGGTCAATAACCTGGTTGTCATGGTCAGAATCTGGACATCATGTGTGGCACTAATATGCAGCATCGGAACGGCAATTTATCATATACTGCGAAGACACATTCCAGGAGAAATACCAAACCGTAGCCGACAAAATATTTCAGGTACATCTGCGGGGTAAAACAGAGCAGTAGTGATAGATATGGTCTCCATGACATCGCATGCTTCACAAACAGCTCTAGTATGTATGAAAACTATTCCCAGCACTGGTAACCCTTCCAGAGGTGTGGATAGTCCTGATACACTCGTTTCTTGTTTGCTTCATCATCAGTCACCGGATCTGCCTCCACGTATCTTCACCGGTTACCCTAAACAAGAACAACTGGCGGTTGACAATTGTATGCCATATGAAGAGATCGGGGCAAACTCGAGTACAACAACAACATGAGAAATCGCTTCTTGATTAGCCGAGAGAAAGGCGATGTGACTTCAGAGACAACGGATTTTGCAACAATTGGTGCTGACGGTGGGGTTCTACTGAATGAGATCACGTACTGTACGGTAAATGACTACAAACGCGAGAAAGTCACTGCTCATCAGACTTCGCATAACTTGTTTCTTTATTTTTCAAAAAATTTTGTCGATGCTGACTTTGATGATCTTGGACTAACCCTAAGAAAATACATACTTACTATTGTGAATATGCTTTTAAATAGTTCGTCCACTCTCAAGCCTTAATATAAGAAAAGTGCTTTCATGGCACATCATCAATAAAATGTTAGTTGCCAAATGTAATTCTCACATATATTATACAGCCAAGATATCGATAAATTAAGAGATACTGAAATGGTAAAATGCACTTTTACGCTCTGACGTTCCGACTTCTCCAATGACCGGTGTCCTACGACATCGGGTGGGAACCTAGCTACAACTTGCATTGCAGACGGACATGACGCAACCGGAAGTTCACAAGGTCTTACATATATCCGCGTTCCTGATAATTAAGAATTACCACGCCACTGATTCGCGCCCTATTGCATCGGAGTCTGGAGAGAAAAGCCGCGCGATGTCAGCAGGTTATGAGTATATTCCCCTCCGCTGGCATCCGGGCGATATCTCCTCTCCAGGGACGTAATTGTGACATCCGCTGACCTCCGGCTACCAACTTTGTCTTCGTCGGCCATGCTCGCGACTCGTGTTTATCTAGATCAGAGGAGTGGTGCATTGCAGGCAAGTGGCGGAGCAAGAGGGAGAGTGTCATCGGACAGAGTCTTGCGAAGAGATCCAGGCAATATCTACATGAACCAGGTCTTCTATTTGTGGGAGTAACGTATTTGCATTAATTTAGATTTGTATCATGATCTAACTATTTGTCCTCCCTAAAGAATTAAAAAGGCGAGCTAAGATTAAAATGTGGACGTTGTCAGAGTATCAATATATAGCGTCGATTAATCATGTGTGTTTGATAGGCAGATGTCACAACAGGCACCCCTGCCATTACCGGGTGAAATATCTCAATAAGTTGAGTCAATAAGTCATGACTGAAATTCAACAGGTTGCTTAGATTCTACCGGCGACTGATCATTCTTTCGAGCAAGGGATGTTTACTTTGCAGACAAGCAGGACACAGAGCGCCAACGGATTCTTAGAGCAGATATATATTTCAAGTTTATTTAGAAGAATTCATTGATTCGTCTGCTCATGTGGTATCCAAAACTAAGAATGGATCAACGGTAGCAGGAATCTTTAGAAGATGGACGGGGTGCTGCTATCTAGCTAATCAGGAGATCGATATTATAGCTATCAGTTTGTCTGAATGAATCAAACGATCTGACTAGCTACGCTGCTGTAGCCGTATGCGAATGAGTATTGTTAAACAATACCATCCTACTAACTGTCTGAAGTAAACTATTTTCGCGTAGAACTACTAGGACATTAACGTATTGATTTCCGTGATTTCGTGATAGAATATATCTTAATTTCGTCGTCGATCTTTTGTAGTGTACATGTTGTAGTTTTGAAAATTAATGTGTTGTAATGTACTGAAAAATGTGTTTATTTACAGTGTTATATACTTGATTAATATAAATTATACAAGTGTGAATTAATTTAGAGAAGACTGAACATCGATATTCAATGATAGTGTAATGAGTTAAGTACAGGAATTTGTAATTATGCACATTTGTGTGTTTGACATAGTTGTATGGTTAAAATAAGTGTTAACTCGACATAAAATGTTGATTAAAGATAATACAACGAATGATGATACATGGATAAGCATATACGTATATATATTTTTTTTTCATGATAAACGAGCAGAAAATGGATGTATATATGTGCATGCAAGCATGAATTTCTAACGCATATAGGCACGTCTAATATTGATTTTGCAATAAACAGTTATAAATAAACAAGATCAATGTGATTGAATTTATGACAACTAGTTATTAGAGTTTTGTTTTATATGTTTATTTTATTTTAATATACTTGTTATTTGTATTTTCCATATTAAACTGCATGTAACGAAATAAATGTCCATAATTATTTGGACAATCAAAAGAAATCAAACTCGATACATTAATACACGTTTGTCCATTTTTCCAATGTTAGGACAAAGGTAAATAGAATCGAAAGGAGTACAACGAACATAAACACAAGAAATGATAACTTGTCATTAGAAGTGTTTTTTTAATTTGTATTATTTGAGTATATCAAAATACTGATGCTATAATCGACTGAATATACAATCCATCTAGCTCTTCGTGTAATTCGATAGTCTCTAATCACCTAAACAAGTTTACGAGGAAGAAATATGTGACGTATATCATATCATTATCATGTACTAGATTAATACGAAGTAATGTTAATTAAAAAAAATATATATAACTAATGAAGTGGAATTCATCAACTATACCAGTATTTCTTACGTTTCATCAAATAAAAAAGATATTGAAAAAAATGTTTTGCATTGTATTAAACACTTTCATATTAGCCACATTTTGTTTGTTCGTTGTTTGTCTGTCTTTTTTTGTGCTTGTGTTTAAACTCACATGTCCTGTTCTAGAAATAATTTTGAAAAACAAAGATTTACATTCAAATCTTACGTCAGCAATACCAAACTTTCATTAATATAGACATTCAGACGCTTACGATGCATAGTCCCAACACATAATTGAAAAGGCTTGCTATTAATTCAAGATGAAGGAAAATCGGGAAGTTATACATGAAAGTCCAGGAATTACCTCTACTAGAGATTGTATCTCAATGAAACGGCTGGATACGTCCGAATTGAGGACGGTTTAAACAAAATTAATCGCTGTAATAACTTCTAGGGTCGATGCTAAGAATTTGCATCGGCCCCCTGGACTAAAGAAATAATTCACTGCCATGTGGATCAATCATTCATTCTACTCAATGACCATCAAATTAAAAACAAATTGTAATACAATGTTGCAAAACAAACACTTATTTGGTACTATCCAAATTATTTCTTAGACGATATGTTGTTACCCAAACATACACAGTTCATCGTCATCCCATAATAATCTCTGACTAATCTTATGGGATGACGATGACACTTAATACAATGAGAAATGAAACCAAAGGTCTCCAATTATATAAACCATACCCTGTTCAAGTGGAAATATATCAACACCAATCCCAGGCCATATATACAATTTACTTTCATACTAAGTGGTCATAACTAAAATGATGGTGTTTGAAATTTGCACGGAATCGGCATGAATTGTGATTAAAAGAAGGTTCGTGGACTAAGGAGACAAACGAGAAGTCAACAATCTCTGACTAGGACAAACCCTACATTATACGGCTTTGCACCTTCTTGAGGTAGTCTTCAGAAGCGAGTGTCGGCTGCCATAGCTTCGCAACTTTGCAATTTGTTCCCCCAAGGGATTGCATTATTTGCACTCCATTTTAGACAAATTAGAATTAGGATGGAATACCGAGTCAGTGTTGTATTTTCAGCGATGGCATTGCTTACTGTAGCTCAGTCATGTCTCGCAGTGTCATTTCAGTGTGAGAGACAGAACGAGCCAGACACGAACCGGACCATTATTATTGTTCGCTGCAACGCCGACCGACACCTGAATGTAGGTGAAAATATCACAATGTACCGATTTAATGACGAAGCGATTGGGCATTGTGCTCACACGGATTGCATAAGAGGAACTTGTTTTCTGCGATGTCAGACTGTGAACGAACTTAACGATCATTTGTTTGTTGAAGTGTGTGGAATAAACTGTGTTTCCTTCAACATCGGAGGTCCTGTGCTTGACACTGATTACGGTAAATACTATATTTCAGTCAATTCTTCTTATGGAGTTCTTGCTTTGAACCTCACTAAGCCTTCAAATCAAAGTTCAATTACTTCAGAAACGTCGGCTAAAGAACACGTTTCTCCTTCTGATTCTTTATCTGCGCCCAGTGACACAGTTTCAAGCAGTTTCTTGGGTTCGCAAGCTACAGAACTGAGGAGTGATGGAATACGATCTATTGATTCTGTGTCATTGGAAGGAAAGTTCCAATGCTCACATGAATCATGCATGATACAGTCATCGACCGAGAGTGAAGATGAACAAGAGAATAATGTAATGACGGTCAGCGACGTAGTTGTCGTAATCAGAATCTGGACATTATGTGTGGCACTCATGTGTATCGTTGGAACTGGACTGTATCGTCTACTGCAAAGTAAAAGCCGGAACCGTGATCAACATAATAATTCACTTGTCATGTCGCAAACAAGCCACGCAGAACCGGTAACTTCTCTTGCAATTGTGGACACCCTTCCTGGCACCGATAACTCTTCCAGACGTGACAGTTGGAATGGACATCGTACATTTGTGTTATGTTTTCCTCGTCATCAGGGACCAGAGTTGTCTCCATGTATCTGTTCTGATAACATTGACACAGACACATTAGAAGTGGATGATTACATGCTACATGATACCGGGGAACTCCATAACACACCCACACGTGCACATCATTGTCTCCAGATTCGCCAAGACAATGTCCAAGTGCCTTTAAAAGCGGTTAATGATGCGGCACTTGGTGCTGTTGGTGGAGGAGGTGAGTTGGGGCACATGTACTGCACGGTGGACGATTGCAAACAAAATGAAGTCACCGGCCTTGAGGTCAGTGGTCATCGGATCTCGCATTACCTTCCAATTTCAAGCGTCGAGGATCTATTGGTTGATGGCAATACTACCGTCGATGGTATCCGGAGTACCCTGTTTCCCAAACTAGACAAGGGAAAGAATGTGCAACACCAATGGGCCAAGAACAACTCGTCATTTCACCATACTGCGGATGTTGGGGATTCTGACTACGATGATATCAGACCAAACTTTGGAAAAGAAACCGTTTGCATTGTTATTTGGCTAATAGTTGGTCAGCACCATCAACTCAATATATCGTTTAACAGAACAATGTTTTATTGTATTTTGCCAACCAAGAGTCAGCTTTTTGTATTGGCACATGTTAAACTATGGGTTGATAATTACAGAAATGAAACAAAGATTAATACTAATGTTATGCAAGGAATCGTTTGTTGACCGGCTTTTGACACTCCTGTCCTACATTGCCGGGTGCGAAACCTGCGGCGGCAGCTCTCAGCGCAGACGGAAGTGGAGCGACCGCAAACTCATCAGGGCCTTCAAACATCCACGCCTTTTCTGATGTCAACAATGACTACTCCACCAACGTCACGATCCGTATTGCATCAGATTCTGAAAATAATCGCAAAGAGAATTCAGCAGGTTATGATTATTGTCTACTCCCTTGCAAACCGGACGACACTCCCCTGCCAAGAGGTGATTACAGCAGTCGCGTTGACCTCGGCCAGATTACGCTGTTGCCACCGACAACCCATGATGCTGATTAGCAAGACAAGGTTGACCTGGCAACTAATGGAAGAGTGCCACCAGATATCCGGCTCAGCTTTACATGGATGACTTCTTTGACTCGGACTTTAAGCTGCTGAAGCCGCGTATTGATCAATAATAACATGATAAACTAATATGATGTATATATACTGTTTGCTATCACCCGGATATGTCTACTTTGCTATCGAGTAGTCAGATTCAATATTCATGAACATTCAGAGCCAAACGTATATTGATGAGTTATTTGACTCGTCCGATAGTCGACAATTATGAGAAAAACATTCTCATCAAAACTGAAGTTGATTAAAAAGTTTAACAAGGTTTTGTTTTTTAAAAGAATACAAATATGTGAGTCGATTGTGGTCCAGTGGTAGGAATATTGACGAATTATGACATGTTACAACCATAAGCGTCAACTGGTATTTTGACGAAACATGGAATGATGGTAAAATAATGTCTATATTGTAAATAAGGACAAATTTAATTACTCATGAATAAATAAGTAATACAGGTACCATAATTGTATTCACTCACAAGTAAATGCCTTCCATCATCTAAATTACAAGCAAAAGAGAATATTATCATATACTGTTTATTGATCTAAAGATGTGTCGATTAAATTATAACCAGCTTGAAATTTTTGTTATTAATCTTAAAAGTGCACGAATAAACTGTTGTTATACATTCTACATGGAGTAGATTAATTATACAAATATTTAGATAATAATCAATGTTCACGATATTTTTTAGTAGTAAACTAGTTATTTACATAAGCATATTTGAACACACATAAACTGCTTTGTGGTTTCTAAATGTTCCACGACTATTACCAGGCTCTAGAAATAAATTCGTAAAAAATAAATGTAATGTAGCGTAGATAATATTGTTTTTCACTAATGTTAAAATAAAAATATTATCAATTAAATTGTTGCATTTCACGAACAGAAACCATAATAATCATCTTTTGATTGTTTGCTGTGTATGCTATTTGTTTTAAGTGTTTGTGCGCGATATTAAATTATACTAACTTTTATATTTTGTAAGTAATTTTTTTACTCAAAACTGCAGCAAAATCAAACATTTAAAGGGGTAGTGAAAGCCTGTTATAATTCAAAAAGCGCCATTAAAACACGAGAGGGCGCTCTCTAATAAGGCATTGGTTTCAACTTGTTTACATACAAAATTATGTATGTTATGTTTTGTTGAAATAATGAATAAATAGAGAGATCATCAACAACTATTTTAAAACCGCTTTTGAAAATTTTGGAAAAAGTGTAAGCATTTTAAATATCAAAACATCATCGTATTTATTTGGGGCCCAAATAAATACGATCGTAAATATTTATTGATATTTCAGCCATTTCTAAACCGTTTTTGACCAAATACAGTTTATTCTGTCATTAAAATTGCATGTTCTTTCAAATTCGACACTCAGTTTTTCATTACCTCACGAACAAATTGTGTTGTGCAGCGCCCTTTCTACCAAAACTGAACTACCCCTTTTATTTCATCACCATATTCAAAATGTTAGTAAGTGCTATGAATTCACGATGTAATCAACATGTTTAAGACTCGTCTCCTACATAAGTGTACACAAAACCAGTCTAACTAAGTGTATCCTTCCGTTAAAGGGGTAGTTTATTTTTTTAGTTGTTTAGTTTTTTAGTTTTTTAGTTTTTTAGTTTTTTAGTTTTTAGTTTTTAGTTTTTAGTTTTTAGTTTTTAGTTTTTAGTTTTTAGTTTTTTATTTTTTTATTTTTTTTGTGAGTTAATGAAAAACTGAGTGTCGAATTTGAAAGAACATGCAATTTTAATGGCAGAATAAACTTTATTTGGTCAAAATCGACCCAGAAACGACTAAAATATCAATAAATATATCTGATCTTATAATTATTTGGGGCCCAAATAATTAGATGATTTTTAGAAAAAAATAAAAAAATGCTTGCACTTTTTCAAAATTTTTCAAAAGCGTTGCTTAAATAGCTGTTGATGATCTCGCTATTTAATCATTATGTCAATAAAACATCACATGCATAATTTTGTATGAAAAAAGCTTGAAACCAATGCCTTTTAAAAAAATGCCCTCTTGTGTTTAAATGGCTCTTTTTGAATGATAACAGGCTGTTAACTTAGTCGTTTGTAATTTTGTATACCTTTCGAGCATGGTGGAGTTATAACTATTAGTTTATAATGTTACTGTGCAGGTTTTGGCTACTAAAGTTCAGCCTTACCAAAACTAAACTACCCCTTTAAGGCTGGTAGATAATATTTGTCACGGTGTGTCTTAGAGATTACATGGAGTAATCTTGCAATTTGAGTAAGAATATTTGCTGTATGTTCCACAACGCTTGAATTATGTAGACCCCCCCCTCTATAAATAGATTCGTAATATTCACAGATGTAACTTTTGCATTTGTAATCAAATATGTTATTTTGCACGCTACAATAATAATGTCAAGACTATTAAATACACTGTTGCATTTCACGAACGAACAACCTCTTACGTCATTCTGTTGTTGTTGTTGTATTGTGCGTGCCTTTGCTTGAAAGGGGTAGTTAAGTTGTGGTAGAGAGGGCGCTTCAAGAGATACTTGTTGTGAGGTAATGAAAAACTAAGTGTAACAATTTAAAGGGCGCACATTTTGTGTGACATAATCAACTTTTGTTGATCAAAATCGGTTCAGAAACAATAAATATATCTGATTGGAATATTCAATTTGGGGGACCAACTTTTATTCAATAGTTAAAAAAAAATAGTTATAAATCCTACACATTTTGAACATATACTAAATAGTTTTAAAATTGTTCTTGATGATCTTTCTATTGAACAAATATTGTTCACCTATCATTACATTCACATATTTCAAAAACAAAAACCCTGAGGTGATCCCCTGTGCTAACAGCTTCTTCTGTTAATGAATACAGCACTTTAACGGCTTATGCCGAAAGGGTGGGTAGCGTCGCGTCGCGACGCCGTGCCTGGAACGCGGACCATTCGTCAAAACGCC